>LIEC01008663.1:0-43759 GCA_001925005.1 Drosera capensis | reverse complement strand
GGAAGTATGTCAGTTTACCGCTTGGCGTTGCTTTATATCAGCCCGTATAAGCAAATCCCTGATTGCCACGGTCTCAAAGTCGATCTGGTCATCAGGCATATCAAGGAAGGACTTGGTCACTGTACCATGTGGAAGACGTTCGTTAATTCCAATCTTGAGTAGATCAACGATAAAATAGAACAAGGAAAAAATTCAGAGGCTAAGACCTGTTCGACTCTTTCGTCGGGTTGAATGAGGAAGCCTTTTAGGAGGTTGTTTATCAGATTGATCAGATACTTCTGCTTTCTTGTTCCGCTTTCTGGCTGGTTTATCATTTTCACTGGCACTTTTCTGTGGCTTCTGTCGAGGTCTTCCCTTCCTTGATGTTTTCCCCACTTGATAACCACCCTCAGAATTTTCATCTACATCAATAGCTTCATCATCCAGGGATCGTTCATCATCAGCAGCTATAGTATTGGACCCGTGAACAAATTCCTGAGCAACTTTCCGCTTCCTCAGTTTACTAGAATAATTGCCTGTTCCATTTCTTTCATCCACAGTTGATGCAAATCCTTCATCTTGGTAATTCTGGGAAGTTAAATTTTCCAGACCCTGGTCAGGTGAAGGCCACCACAGTTATGGGCACTAAAAGTGGGGGATCAAGATGGGCTTACTAATCATGTAACGAGAAGTTCTGAGACCCGCGCATTACCTCCAAATCTGCCACACTGGAACCAGACCCCATTTGCACATCGTCAGAGACGGCATCATCAGGTCGAGGTACCACAAAAGGCCCTTCCAGTACTTGGTTTGTGTTCAACAAAGAATCTCCCAATGAATCGATGGGCACAGTGGCATCGAACCTCGGAGTTGGAAGATCAGGTTCGCGTGGGTTTTCAAGAACTTGATCGTCCTTGGATATATTTTGAGCCTCAGTCTGCACCATTGGAGTACCCTGTGGACGGACAACTGACTCAGCTACATTGGCACCTTTATCGCACAGCTCAGGCTTCGGACGAAATATATAAGTTCTTTTCCCTGAGAATGTAGTAAATCAACACATCAACTAAACAAATAAAAGTATGGCAAAAGGGAACATGATTATCGTATTATTTTTTTAGTACCACAGTTAGCAAAAACCTGCTCTTGGGAAGAAAAAGCCCCAGCACCCTGTTCCATCGGGGAAAAGGATAATAAAAATAAGTCATAACTGGTCATTGCCATAAAATAATTGGACATTATAAATGGTAATTTCTGGTCTAACCTCAGTTTCCAAGTTCTCAATTTCAAACAGAACATCATTATTATCAGAAATAACATATTTGAAACTCGCTTGGTCCTCCACTGAAGAAGTTTCAGAAGCATGGGCAGTTACTCCAGCAGCAGAAGGGGAAGCGCCCGGAGGGATATCTGGGAGAACACAACACAATAGCCTCCTGAATTATCTGTTTTTTCCATGAAAGAGGGAAAACTATAATGATTTTTATTATGCAGCACAAAAGAAATAAGAACTACAATACATGAAGAAAAAAGAGTTTACTCTTGTCATAACCTGTTGTCATATTCCGGATCAGTTGATACATATTTTAAGTACTTATTTATACTTATTTACTTAACCAAGAAAATAGAAGTCATTGCTTACCGGCTACCAGTGTCGATCTATCACGCAAGTCATCTGGGGAGACAACACGAGAAATGCCCGCATCCTGAAGAAGAGACATTGAGGGATTAAAAAGAGAAGAAGAAAAAAAGAAAGAGGCAAAACTAGGTTTAAAAAGTGTCCGCAATTGTGAGATGTGTTCTTTGCAACATGCATCTTCCCTCCATTTTCCCTCAACCCACACAATTTCTTTCTTCATTGTTACAGATCAAACAGTTAGAAAATAGATATGTAGAGAAATAGTTGGACTCGATCTTCAAGACAACTACTGTTCCAATTCACACTTGGTAAATGACGCAAAACTATCAACTCAAAGTTCTAACCAATAGAAACCTTATATCACAATGGAGAATAAGCCTGATAACGTTTTACCAATTGCATGATAGATATGAAGAAAAAACTGTTGGATTCAGAGTTGTTAGACAGCGAAAAGAAAGTACGAGAATGATCCATAGATCTTTACCTCCTGAGTCGACTCTACAACATTAGAACTGCCATCCACACAACTGGAAGAAGTGCATGTAGCGAGTACAGGATCCAAAGATCCTATATGTTTTGAGCTAGTAACTGAAGTGGTGTTATCGGAGAAAGCACCCAAATCTTGATGGCCAAGTGTTTGGTTTTCAGTAACAGAGTCATCGACACCAGCTACTTCTGAGGTGCAAGAAACATCTGTTTTGTTAGCCGAAAGATCATTTTCCTGAGCGGGCGTAGTGGGGACAAGTACAGGATCTTGCTTGTTGGTCTCAGCAACACTAAGTTGAGTCGCGACACTGGATGCCTTCTTGGCCGGTGGCTTTCTTTTGGGCTGAAATTTGCGAGCAACCGGAGCTACTGAAATATTCAAATTCACCCTTTTTAAATAAGGATCTAAACATATTTCTTAGCTCGAAATACCTGAGATGATCCTCCAAGAGAGAGCAAGATTTACCAGATGTAAGTACAGGCTCAGAGAATAAATTATCAAAATCCATGACGTAACCAGCACATTCTCCCAAGAACAGAAGAACGAACCTGCAGCTTTACAAGTCAATTATAAAACTTGTCACATTGCTCCGAGAAATATACAACCTCCAAAAATAGAGCATAATGTACACTATCGAAATAATAGTATCTATCAGAATTAATCACAGTGGTTTGATCATTGGCACAATATTTCCATACACAACGTCAGAGAATGAATCCTTACCCTATACACAACGTATAGAGCCTTCGTAGTATAACAATATAAGCCAAAAGAAAAATCAAACCAATGCTCAAGTAAACCACGTGAAATCGCCAGAATCCAACGAAATCGAAGCATTGGCGAGATTAAATTGAGTAGTATAATTGGAAGAAAGCATGAAAGTATCGAAAGATACCAAATTTGAGTATCAATTCATGGAAGGAAGAGTTGGATGCAACGATATCCCCAAAACAGAGTCTCACACCAAAACCCTAATCTGAGGAGATGTTTTCGCGGGTGATGTAAATTGGCTGCTTTGTTACTGAGACTGAGAAGGATGAGAAGGATGAGAAGGATGAGAAGGACGATGGCGTGCGTCGACGGCGGCGACCGGTTCCCCGAATCCGGCCCACGTGCGCAATCTACGGTGAATGGGCTTTTTCCTCTTCTTTTTCGTTCTTCGGTTTATTTTGGGAATTTCGGGGTAATACATATACTAGTTGGGCTTGTAACTGAAGAGAGTGACGGAATGACGGCCTATAGGCTACAACACCACATCGGCCCCAAACTCACAACTAACGAGTAGGGATAGCAATTAACCCCAAATCCGATCTGTTGTTTACTCAAATTCGAATTCGTTCAAATCAACAAACATCCATTTTGACGTTTTGATTGGATTCGGATTTGAGGATATCCGTATTTGTTGAAACGGATTTGATACAGATATAGGTATTGTCAAAACGCCCCAAACCCGACCCAATATTCACCATAATATTAAAGTTAAACAGATTTTCATATTTTTCATATATTAAAATTAATAAATTTTAATTTATCATATTCTATAATATTATAATAATTTTTCAATTCTATTAATGATATTACTATTTTATTTTAGAAATATAAAAAAATATAGGATATAGAAAATCATGTAAGGATAAGAAATCTGCTACGTGACCTATTTTTTTGACAGATTCCTTATATATAAGGATAGAGATCCATATAAAAAAAACTATTACGAATGCTCTTATAATTTTAAACTGTCTCAATATAATTACAATATTTTTTTATTAACAAATTTTTAATTTAGAAAAAAATCAAATCAATTATGTTTATTTATTATAATATATCCCATTATTTTTCTGTCAACCGATTAAACATAGAGACAAGTGTTTATAATGCGAAAGATAGCCAAATAAGTGTGTTGTGGAGTATTCTCCACCATTAAGGATTAAACATACTAATATCATCTATAAAAATATTTCATTTTAATCAAATTTTATAAAATTACAAGTTACACATAAAATTTTATATCGAATCAAATAATTATAAATAAATTACAACAAAAAAATATCAATCTATCGTGTATATCATTGAGGATAAAAGGAAGTCGAGTTAACAATTGTTCAGTGGATGGTCACTAAACAAAATGGGTTTCGTCAATCTTGTTCAACTTACAAAAATAAAATAAAAAAATACGTTAGTGCCGCCTCTTTGTTTTAGACACGACCACCTGTCCGCTATACTTGTACTTTTCTCTAGATTTCTCTAATCCAATTCCCTATTATCAAAATGAGACTTTGATCACAGGTGCTCCATGATGCATGATCCGAGCCCAATACTTTCAAGCCATTCATTTGATTATATCATACAATAGGACATAAACTCTCATAAGTAATTTACATGCATGTGATGTGACATAATAAACATATCGCACTGCGGGCAAAAGGATTTACCGACAAAATGAAAAGTAACTCCTGTGAGGCTGTGATCTTAACTTGCTCTTGTTATATGCATATCAAAATGAATCTTGCAAAGATACCACCAAAAGTATATATAACTTCCCTATCTTTATTCCCTTTTGGTGCCTTTTATTAGTGAATCGTATGTCACAATAAAGATCCAACACTATGGCAAAGTGAAAAACAAAAGTTACACGATGTAAGGGTGGTGCTACGCATGTGTCTGATTCCAATCGAATCTAGTGGTACCAACTTATAGGGTAAACATTTTATATTCTCCGCCGTTTCTGTTAACAGAACCAGCGCACATATGATTTCCGAGATGAAAACTCTTTTCGACACTTGGGAACTCGTATGTATTGTGAACTTAAGGTCCTGTCGTACCCAACGAAAGTGGGAAGTGATCCACGATCCATGTCGTTATGTCGTCATGTCGTTATGTCGTTATGTCGTTATGAAGCATGAACATGTTGGGATCATCCATGATCCACCAACTCATTCTGAGAACACTGGATCACATTACAAAAAGAATGGTGTATGAGCTTAATAAGCTTGTGAGGTGCACTGCACATCATGACACATTTGTTTCGATAACGTAAGCTATATGCCGAGGCATATTGTTTGTGGTTACAAAGGATCTTTTCGCCCGACCTTTATTTTGTAGCCCCCAATATTCCACATGGATTAATCATGTAATGCATCAAAGTTCCTCTTAATAAATTTCAATCTTCGCCACATCATTATCAATTAGATCGAAACAATGATCCACAAGTCTGCCTATATCATCTGCAAATCCATTGATCCCTCACAAATGGTACTTGCTTCAAAACAATCGGTTCGCACGAATAATTGAGCAGGCACGTATTCATAGTCATATTTTCACTTCTCAGGCCTCTGATGTCGAGGCCTTTTCAAAAAAAATGGGGCACAACATATCACAAGAAAGAAAAAGCGTAAAAACACGTATATTTTGGTGTGTATGGTGGAGGACCAAAGCCAATGTTGTAGGACACAAAAACTTAAAAAGGCAAAGTGTGATATTTGGAGCCTTGAAAGCCAAAGAGCATCTCTGTTACAAGTAGCTATCTTGCGAACTGCTTCCATGCATTTTAATTTTCCAGGATAAGTGGAGCTCCCAGAACCAAACATATGCTCCCCAAAATCTTGTAAACCGAAAGCACATTTCCCATCCACTAATTCTAGCATTCTTCACTGTAAAAAGTGATCTTTTTTTTTTTTGATAATGAAAAAGAAATCTTTTTAATAAAGGGCAATATCATTAATGCTGCTGCATTTCTTTTAATCAAACTATTATTTTCCAACGATGCGGTAAACCCCATATGGTAAACGACTCAATCTAACTCCTCTAATGTTGGGAGAGATCAGAGAATCAAAACCCGTTGAGTGTCGAGATACTTTGTGGTGGTGAGTCCGTCAGCGAAAACTGATTTAAAGGATTTTCTTGATTTACGGACTATTTGGTTGACAAAGGGAAATTTTTCGGGATTTCCTTTTGAAAAAATAAAATAAAAAAATACTACCATTGTTTGAAATAGTCAAACAAAAAGAAGCGAACATAAAAGGATACAAAAACGAAACACAAACTACCACATTCCCACTCCCATTTCATGATTACTCTTACACGATCAACTTGTTGCTATGACGTTCTTTATTTGCCTCACACGTAGTATCTCTTGCATTATTTAAAAAACCACGCAAAAGACCTAGAAAGGAGAAACCAAAAGTCATACTAAGAACCAAAAGTGAATGGTTTGCATTATGTATTATGACAGTGATTGCAATTTTTGCATTTCATAATTCCTAAATATTTCTGTGCTTGGTTCACAACCACAACTTGTCTAATTCTATTTACCCTTTCTAGGAGTAATATTTTTCATTCAGAGACCAATGGCACAACCTATATGTGTCAAATACAACTTGCTAGAACAAACGGAAAATGGCCGCCACTGAGATTTGTTCATCAAATTGTGATGATACATCACAATCGCGAATCGTCTTTTTCCGTCCCGGGCGAAACAATACTTTTTCTTGTTCGATAGTCTACAGCTTTTATTCAGGTTTGCCGTTCTATTCCCATGTACCTCCTACTAATCTAGTTGGACTAGGGGGATTCTTTGGTATTTTCATTAATGTTTTAGTTCACAATTATCAAAAAGATAATCATAAATCATCATGAAAATTATTATCGTTAAAACAGAAACTAATACAGAAATTGATTCTGCCAAGACAACTCACTAAAGTGAGATAATTTGATAAAAAAATATACGAAAGTTTTGCCTTGACATCATCAAATGAAGCATTGGTATTATCAATCCTCATTATCAATAGATTAAAAAATAACCTTTTTAGTATTAGTTGTGGATTTTATGAGAAATGGTAAAACCATCTCTCTTCTTCATTAGGTTCACTTCCAATTTATTGAATCAATGAGATGGGCAAGGTTTACAAATTCTACCATATTATAATTGTGAATACAACAGAAACTAGGAGTATGTTTTTGATACCGTGGTTTATTTAATTGATTAGAAAAGATGACTCCATATGCTCTCCAACAGGTTCTTAGCTTATTACAGAAATATGACAGTGCAACCACATTAAGAACATTATATTTCATCAAACGTCCACTTCATAGTACTCTTTATCAATTCTTTTCTTTTTTCCGATTGTTATTTTTTTTTATGCCAAGCTAACTTTTCTGAGTTCTATAAGTTTGAACCTCCGTGCACTTCCACAATTCCCCCTTCCCCTTCTTTTCTCTCCCACTCCTTCCTCATCATCTCCCTTCCCTTGAGTTTCTGTCATCCAAATCCAACCTCAAATCTTTTCTTCTTTCTGATCAGTTCCATTGCACCATTCTGTTTCTTTCATCACAGGATCGGCGGAAATTAATCCATTTTGCTGATTGGTTAAAAGATAACTTATGCTGAATTTCTTGATATTGTTGTTTGAGATTCATGTCTCAAGTTCTCTCTGAACTCTTCTGTTCTGGGTTCATCATAAATTCAACATACAGGCGCAGGACCCATTTGGTTCAATCTTTCTCAGTTGTCTTCCTCCACTGGTTCTACTACATCTCATAATAACCAATCGAATAAGCAGCTTCTAATCGTATAGATTACATCTAGTATAACAAATCTAAGTAGTTCAACCATATAAAATCTGGGTATTGTCTATATTCTAGATCGTAGATTTGTCGTTCTCAAGGGAAAAAAGAAGAAGATTGGTCTGGATTTCCATGGCTTCTCCTGGAGGTACATCATCTGGTTCAATAACTCAGCATCATAGGTCGAGTCCAGACCAGGAAGAAGAACGGCAGATGAAGATGGACGAGAGGAAGCGGAAGAGGAAGGAATCCAACAGAGAATCGGCAAGGAGATCAAGGATGAAGAAGCAACAACATCTTGAGGATCTGATGGCTCAGGTTGCTCACCTCAGACAATCGAACGGTGAACTTTCAACTAAGATGAACCTCACCGCACAGAACTACATAAAAATAGAGGCCGAGAACTCAGTTTTGAGAGCCCAGGTTGCTGAGCTGAGCAACAGATTGCAATCTCTTGACGAGATCATGAATATGCTGGATGCCGCTAACCATGGCAGTGGCGATGCTGGTGTGTTTGGTGGTGCTGGTGGCACGGATATATTTCCGGTGGGTGAGTTCGGTGCAGCTGCGGCTACTGGAGCAGCAGATTGGTTCATGGTTAGCCCTTGGAGTGCACTCCATTTGAATCAGCCAATCATGGCAGCAGCTGATGTGTTTCAGTATTCTTAAGAAAATGGAGCACAGTATGGTTAATTGACAAACTATCAGATCAGCAAAAGAGAGATTACTGGGCCTCTGCTTTTGCTTGTGCTTTACTTCTTTGTTCCCATGTCTTTATGTGTGAGGAGCTTGAATGATGATTGGCTCACTATTGAGATTGTTATGGAACCATTAATTGAAAGTGGCCCGTCTGATATAGACCAACAATTGTTTTAGGGAATAATATACCATCAGCTCCTGTAACAGAAGTATCTCTGTAATCTTAATCATCGATTTCATAAGTTTGCTATTGTAGAATTTATAAGCATCGTCATTATGCTACATACTGTTCTTCTTATGTGTCCTAATGTGCATGCTAGCCGGATGCTTCCTCACAGTGGTAGTTCTCTCTCTCTGTAATTGCATAATCAGCATATTCGACAGACCAATCATCCTGAAAATAATAATAATAATAATAATAATAAATAAGATTAAGATAAATATGTTGAATATATTTAGACGATTTGAATGATTGAGGATCGCGGGAATATCCCTAACTGTTTTCGTGAATATCTCAATCACCTATTCATATATGCATTTTTCAAAACGGATTAACCTCATAATCCCGAGAAGAAATTTTTACATTCAGAGAGAACAGATCCTGCGAGGAACAACAACAATGAAGGGTAAGCTTTTGTTTTCGCTTTATGTTTATTTCACATATAACCTCGGGTCAGATTCCGGCAACCCCTGAACCAACCCGAGCCAAACCAAACCAACCCGAGGTGAACCCGGACCCGAAGCAGCCTGAAACCCGCCTGAACCCGCAGCCAGACCCGAACCCAGCCTAAAACCCGCCTCAACCCGCAGCCAAACCCGAACCCCGCCCCGAAACGCGCCACCGCGCACCAACCCAGCCCGCCTGAAAACCGCCCGCAACCCCTCCCTCACGCCGCCCCCGCCCCCGCCGCAGCCAAGCATCGACCACCCCGGGACCGTTGCTGCCCGACACCGCCTCTCACCCGCATCGTCGCCTGAAGCCGCCCTATCCGCGATTGCATCTGGAACCCTGCCTGAAGCCCGACATCGCGCCCTCAATCCCAGATCCAAGCTCGGCTTGTCACCGCAACCCCAATCCCACGACCATCAGTAATCGGCGAGGCTTTTCCATTCGAATCTGGAGCAATCCGGATGAGGCCGCCTTAGCCGGTGCGTCCTCGATTCCGGAATGATCAGAATCCGTCGGGATTGAGCATCCTCGACGAGATCTACCGAGCGTGAGGTGTTGTCGACGCTTTCTTTCCTCGTCGTCTCTCGCCATCGACCCTATGCACTGAGTCGTACTCCCTGCCACACCCCAAGCGCCGCCGACTTGGCCGGGGCGATTTCGTGAAATCGTGGGGTGGGGTGGGGTTGAGCTATTACAATAATAATAATTAAAACGTTACAGTATACGTTATATATATTATCTCGAAAAATAAATACGAGGATATTTATGATTATGTTATTATTGTAGGTACGATTGATAATCAGCAAAAGGATTGATCGCGTGCTGATTCTTATGGATTTTATATTCGAAAATATGACAATGTAACACACATCATTACCCTAAATTATGTGTGCATGATTTGATTTATGTGATTGTGTGATCATGTATCTGAATGATAAATAAAGAATAAAATTATGTTGTACTTGATTGACTTGATTTGTTTGCTAGAAGGGTAACGATGCAACCTGTAGAACATTATAGAATTTAAATAACGATCTCCGTAATATTGCTTGTTCTTGATATGTGATATCTTGTGTTTGTTGATATTATTTTTGTAACGAATTATTATTCCTGAAAATTATTAAGAACGTTACAAAATATAACGTTGTATAAATTTATGAAACACCATGATGGTCATCTGCTATACATGGATTAATATGATTAATTTCATATTATATGTCTGAAATCTCGAATTATGAACACTGGTCACCTGCTATACTTGGATTAATATGATTAATTTCATATTATATGCCTGGAAATCTTGAATCCTGTTATATATGGAATTAATATGTTTAATTTCAAGCTACCCGCCTGAAAGTCCTGAAAACCTGAACATGAAGATAATTCTGTAAATGATAATAACTAGGAGAGTTACGAGTCCTGACTAACTAGGGAGGGATAGAAATTCCCTTAGCGTGCATGCAGCGGCATCAATTGAAATATAATTGGTGGCCGTGTTTGGTTATCATTAACCATCCTGGGTCGTGTGCAGCGACAATCCTGTTTGTTTAATTGTTATTAGTATGACGATATTATTAATGTTAAATTCGTGCTGTAACTCCTCCCATGTTATTAACCTGTAAAAATCATAAGAATTATTATAACGTGAGAAAAACACGTTGTTTATCTGTAGAAATTCTGAGAATCAATATGGCATGTAAGAACATGTCATTAACTTGTAAAGGTAATGAGAATTAATATGAATTGATAAGAAATATATACGAGCCTTAGAAACTCCCAATAAAGGCTTTTGACGACGGAAAAAGAAAGGATTTACCGGTTTGACTTGAGATATTACCTTGTGTGTAATTTATGCGTTCCTGTTTGGCATATGATTGCTCGGTGTTACTTGCATTGCATTCCGTTTGCGCATGATATAATAAGTATGCCAGACCCCTGAGATGGATGTGTATCCTGTGTTACTGGGCTTTCGAGCTCACGGTTACATGTTCATTTCAGGTAATAAAGATTCGAGGAAGGGCCCGTTACTTAGCAAGGATGAATGAGTTCGACTTGTTGTAATATTACCCTTTCTCTCTAGACATTGACTTTCATGTAATAGAAGACAATGTAAGTGGATATTTATTTCTGGATCCGATAACGATGTAAGTTTGATATTTATTCTAGATCCTATGTTTTTGATACTTAAACTCCTTGTATTCTTGTCGTCTTTCTTCGAAGGAAACTTTGGAACGGCGGTAACGCCACGTGTTTGGCAGGTATTGGACAGGAAATCCCGGGGCGTTACATGTATCGACTACTAATCCTCCCAAAACTGTTTATGCTAAATCCTCAACTCAAAACTGTAAACCAGGTAGTAAACCCTATAATTGATTTGACGTTCTTAAACATAATGGGATGCTAGTTATTCAAGCTATGAGAGCACTAAACACACCGCTAAGCCCCATAACCAATTTTGGTTATCGAGGAAAAGCAACAAAGAGTTACTTTTTCATGCCTTCTTATTAAAAATTTACACTTCAATGTTGGAGATGGTTTTTGGAGTTGTGCTGATGTGAAAGTCACAACTCAGAACTTCAAATAGGTAAACCATCGCCGCTTCTCATCTGTAGCATATAAAGGAAAGTGGGTTAAACATTGCACTCAAAAGCACCACATCTTTGGGGCCATGTATGTGGAAACCATGCATGTCTACGTCTGAGGAAGAGCAGCACATCTGTGTGCATCGGTTGCAGTGTGGGTTTATGTCGTCGTGTATATATACCGTGATAGTTTTATATATGATGTGTTCTCATAAAGTAAATACACATGTTATCAAAAAAATCAAACAAAAATTCTTACAAATTTTTACATGTTATCGAAGCACAGGTGAACAAATCCGTCCATCGCTGACCAGATCCGACAGTCACAAACGATTCCCTAAACCCCCCACCACCTCTAATCAAATCTTGACCCCTGCCTTCGTCCAGATCTCGACCCAAGCACAGTCCGACGATGAGCTTCGCTGCAGAGATGATCTTGGTGTCGACAGTAGGGTGGTGAGGTGGTAAAAGGGGAGATACTTTGTGAGGTGGTGTTGGTCTTTTGCGAAGTCCGTGACAGTGGTGAAGGCCGTAGAGGAGGTGAGGTAATCACAAGTTGGGCTCAGCAGCCCGTCACTGCGAACGTAATCACAAGTTGGGCTCCGAAGTCCATCATTATGCCTTGGGCTTATGTTCGACATTGGCCCATCAGATCTACAGCGACCCATTACAATGCCTCGGGCTTTGAAGCCCATCGCAACGCAGTCCAGTTTGATGGAATAATAATAATAAAAAGAGTCCAGCCTAGTTTTTATTCCAGTGCACCCCAGCAGTCCAGGCCCTGCAATCCAAGCCCAGCATATGAAATATACCATGCACTCCAGCAGACCAGACTCAACAGCCCGTAGCGACCCAAGTCCAGTTCGGCGACTATCGGGAGCTTCCTAACACCTCGGTGAGCTTCCCTCCAATCTCATTGTCAAAGCCTAGTCCGGCCCCCACTTGTCGGGTCTACTGTCACGTCTCTAAACCATGTTTGAGGATAACAAAGGGACCGTCGATGTCTCTTCTTCGTTGTTCCTCCATCACTCTGATAATCTAGACATCATCTTGGTAGTAAAATCGCTCATCGAGACCAATTATCTAGCATAGAGTTAGGGCATGCTCACCGCACTCTAAGCCAAGAACAAACTTAGGTTCATCACCGGGTCCGTTACCAAACCCGAGCCGACTTCGTCCCAATATTCGATTTGGGACAGATGCAATACAATGGTGCTGTCTTGGATGTGAAATTCGGTTTCTAAGGAAGTCTGGGATGACCAGAAGGAGCGATACGCGCCGAGTAAATCAGTGCAAATTTTCCACACCAAGCGATCGATCGTCGAATTCTCCCATGTCGATCCGACCATTACAGGTTAGTACACCCGCCTGAAAGGATTTTGAGACTAATTGGGATCCCTCATGCCGATACCAACGTGCGTATGCGGCATGTGCAAATGCGGCATTTCGGAGACGTCCCTCGCAAATCAACAATTTGAATGTAATTTTCAATTTCTCATGGGTTTGAATGACGTTTAGTAGACCATTCGGAGCTAAATTCTCAACATCGATCAGATGCCGCGACTTGGGAAGATTTATTCCCTCATACTCTCCTAATCACCTGCCCTCTGCGTCTCCAACAGATACTAAATATCTTATAGAAAATTATTTGGCTTATCATACATTTTCAGGGAACCATAGGGCTTTAATCAGCACTATCACTTCGACAGTCGAACCCTCTAGCTTCTATGCCGCCGTTCAATATCTAGAATGGCGAGCCGCCATGCAGACAGAAATCCAGGCCCTTGAAGAAAATAACGCATGGACCGCTACGCCCTTGCCACCATACAAACGGGCAATCGGCTCCAAATGGCTCAACAAAATCAAGTGTCGGGTCGACAACAACATTAAACAGTACAAGACGCAACTGGTAGCCAAGAATTTTTTGCAACAAAAAGGCATTGATTAGTAGAAGACTTTTAGGCCCGTCGCTAAGCTCATCTCCGTCTGCTGCATACTTGCCCTGACCACCACCAAGGGCTGGGCCATCCACTAGATGGACGTTAACAACGTGTTTTTGCATGGTGATCTGGACGATGAGGTCTATATGTACTTGCCCACGGGCTACGTACACCAGGGGCCGAATCATGTACGGCCTGTCTGTCGGATAAACAAATAGGCCTCGCGAAATTGATATGCAAGATTTTCCAATGCTCTTCGGTCTTTTGGGTTTCGTCAGTCGACGAGTGACCACTCCTTGTTCGTTATTACATCGGGTTCACATATTACCCTCGTAATGATCTACGTCGATGACATGATCATTACGAGTAGTGATCTAGCTCATATTGAGGAGGTCAAGGTCTTTATTCGTTCTAAATTCCGGATTAAAGATCTTGGTAAGCTAAAATATTTCTTAGGGATCGAAGTTGCATGCTAACATACTTGTATTTTCTTGTCTCAACGGAAATACACACTGAACATTCTGAAGGAGGTCGACCACCTTGGGGCCAAGTCAATCGATTTTTCAATTGAGCAAAACTTGAAGTTCAACGCCACTGATGACCCGTCGCTCAAGGACCCTGACATATATCGACGCCTAATTAAGCGCCTGATCTATCTGCCTATTACCTGGCCTGATATCACCTTTGCGGTTAACACTCTCAGTCAATTTATACACTCACCTCACCAGCCGCACATGGATGCTGCACTCCGAAACCTCCAATACCTCAAGTCTGCGCCTGACAAAGGTATTCTTTTACGTGCTGACAGTACACTTAAACTTAGTGCCTTCTGCGATTCTGATTAGGCATCCTGTCTCACTATCCACCGGTCAGTTACAGACTATTGTATGTTTTTGGAAGACAGTCCTACCTCCTGGCACATCAGAAATAGGACACTGTTTCAAGCTTTTTTATTGAGGCCGAGTACCGGGCCATGGCCATGGCTACCTGCGAAATTCTCTAGTTATGGGCCCTATTTGCTAACATGGATGTTGCCTATCCACAGTTCATGATACTTTACTATGACAATCAATCTGCTATCCACATTACTGACAACCATGTGTTTCACGAGCGAGCCAAATACATTGAGATTGATTATCACGTTGTTCGTGAACGGGTCCAAACTGGTGACATTCAGACCAGGCACATTCGAACCAATGATCAATGGACTGATATTTTCAACAAGTATTTGGGTTGGGCCAATTTCTTTAATTATCTGGCAAGTTGGTCGTTTTTTATTTGCACATCCCAATTTGAGGGGGGTGTTAAACATTGCACTGTAAAGCACCATGTCTTTAGGGCCGACACATGTGGTAGCAATACACGCCTACATCTGAGGAAGCACAGCACACGCCTACGCCTGAGGAAGAGCAGCACGCCTGTGCGCATCAGCTACAGCACGCCTATGTGGGTCCACGACATCGTGTATATATACCCTGATAGTTTTGTATAGGATGTATTCTCATCAAGTAAATACACATGTTATCAAAAAAATCAAATAAAATTACTTACAAATTTTACAAAGAGGGTCTACTCTATGATTAATACTTGAAGAAAGACTTGCCAATGAGATTGTAGAAAGTCTTTTGGCATGGCAGTGAAAGCAAGTCGTTCTCATCTGTGACAGTGTAATATCAGAACGTCCCACTTTGTTTTGATATTGTTAAAATATTCTATTAGAATGTTCTCCACCTTGAGAGGAGAATATTACCGTTATATCACGATAGAGATATCGCGGAGTCCAGGGCAGCTCTTTCTCCTTAAGCTTTGGCTTTGGCAGAGAGAGGAGCATCTCTTGTCCAGGCGAATGGCGATCAAGGAGTCCCGAGTGAACTCCTTTCGAGTCGACATATTCCGACTATGCTGCCTCCTCTTCCTCTTCCATGGCTTCTTCTTCACCATCCTCTTCTCCTCCTCATCCTCAACAAAAAATGAGAGGAAGTGCAAGAAGTGGTTGGTCCCTGCGTTTTTATCTCTGATCACTTATCTTGTGGTTGTGTTATTGGTACAGGTCGATTTATTTAGGAACCGCTTATGCGCATCGTCGCTCCAAGGCACCGTCGTCCCCACTCAACTAGATTCGCGTAAGATCTGGCACCAGATTCACCGCATCAATATACACCAGATCCTACACCACCAGATCCACCACCAGATCCATATACAGCAGTTGCCTTCACCTCTCCTTTGTCGAAGGAGAGGCAGCTGCGGCGTTGTCAGGTCGAGAAAGGGTCCATTTCTGTGCACGACGAAGGAGAATGACAACCAGTGGGTGGGTATGAACGAGTGTAGGAGTGATACTGTCGCGATTCCGCCTATTATTGAGAGATCTTCTGCTCTGATTCCTTCCAGTTTGATACTATCATTCAATCAAAGAAGAAATCTGTGAAGGAGAGGAAGGAGCAAAGGGGGAAAAAGCAGGCATACACTGTTTCGACCTTGGAAAATGCAGAAACCAGCTTGGCCTGCCCACAAGTTTGACGTCATTTCTGAAGTGTTGCCCTCCTTGCGGACCAATGGACTATCTGTTTATCAAGCTCCATCCATCTGGTTCCATATATTTGTATATAAATTTAATTTGATTTTTTCAGAATCATCTTGAGTCTGAGAGGATATTAGAATATTTTTCATCTTGAGTGGAAAATATTATCATTATATTAGAATATAAATAATGAAGCATATATCGTTATGTATATGTTTTATTAATAAAAAAAACCTCATGTGATAACTCTCTTTGACATGTTTCATACACATGTTCCACACTTTATTACTTAATATACAAAAATTATCAGATATATTGAAAAGAAACCGACCGGGAAAAGGAGGTGAAGTTTCCGTTATTTGTATGGGGAAACGTGAAAGCATTTCTTGATGATACACTTTATTACTAAATTTACAAAAATTATCAGATATATTGAAAAGAAACTGACCAGGAAAAGGAGGTGAAGTTTCCGTTATTTGTATGGGGAAACTTGAAAACATTTCTTGATGATACCTGGCTAGATTAGGCTCCAAAACTTTCATTATCGGGCACTAGATCACTACTCAATTGGCGCATCGCACATTGGAAGATGACAGTATTTCTTTTATCAGGATGCATCTTTTTCCACGCTTCTTGTTATTGAGAAAGGTGTAGAAGGACAAGACTATTGTAGTCCAAGATTTGTAGTACTGTATTATACTTCAATAATAAAAAAGGACTCTGATCAATTGTTCAAAGTAATTAATCTGAAACCATCCTTTGTTTTTATCAATGATTGAATCAACTCCTTTTTGTCTAATAGAATTTGTATGGTAATAAACGACATATAATGTGACTGAGGGTTGATATTCCTCAAAAATAGGTTAACTCAAACTTACTACTCCAATGACCTTCTTCCAACCATAAACTCATCCATACAGTAGGTCGAGAGTTCTGTTCATGTGGATATATACGTTGAAGTACAATAATAGGAAGGCTTTTTACATTCTTCAGTGAAGTACGTACGTGGTTTACTTCTCATCATACTAATTGGGAAAACGGAATTTAAATTATTCTTGTGGTCTAGACTCTATCTCTGGCCGTGTATTTGTTTTGACACAATTTATTGTATTCATATTTTCAAGAAAAAGGCTGAAAATTATGCTTGTGCATTTTTTTTTTTTACGGTGTAGAAAAGTGGTATTTATTCCTAATCATTTTATTTGCAGGGGAACTGTGAGTAAATATGCACAAGAAGTAAGGGGACTTGGAATGAGACTATATGAGGCAATATCAGAGAGCTTGGGATAAGAAAAAAGGATACATAGATCGCGCGCTAGGCGACCAAGCGCAGCACATGGCTATAAACTACTATCCGCCATGCCCCGAGCCGGAGCTAACCTATGGCTTGCCTGTACACCACACCGACCCCAATGCCCTCACGATCTTACTCCAGGACTTGCAGGTCTGCGGCCTACAGGTCCTTAAAGATGGCAAATGGGTCGCCCTGAAACCGCACCCTGATGCATTTGTTATCAACATTGGAGATCAATTGCAAGCTCTAAGCAACGGATTGTACAAGAGCGTGCAGCATAGAGCAGTTGTCAATGCCGAGAAGCCTAGACTATCTGTAGCGTCCTTCCTGTGTCCCCATGACAGTGCTGTGATCAGCGCCCCGGCAGAGCTGACAAGTAATGGAACCGGTGCTGTCTATCTGGGACTTTACTTATCTGGAGTACTACAAGAAGCAGGAATTTAGACCAGAAGTGGTGCTTAGACCTCTTCAAGAATTAGTAATGGTAGTTTCAATGAGTTGAAAATATAGAAAGTGCTACATGTATCCTTGGCGAATGTACAAGTTCGAGCTTGTATGTCCATGGGAAATTGGACTATGCAGCATCCGCTTTTAACCGAACAGAATGAGAGCCAACAACAGCGAAGTTTTTCTGGTTTAGTTTATGAGTGAATTATGATGTAGTCCGAAACCGTAAACCTTGCTAGCAATAGAACAAATAAAGCTTTTCTTGTATCATATGAAGTAAGAACATTCACTAATTTTCCAAGCGATGACGATATGATACTATGATTAGATAGTACATAAGGTGCAACGTTTATTAGCAAGAAAAACCAAAGACGAGGGAAGTACAGATGCAATCCTGAGCCCGCACTGAGATGATTGGCACTTGCACTTGATCAGACCCCTTTTAGTTCTTCAAAAATTCCATGACCTTTGTGTCGTAGGCAGAGGCCGTCACTTTAAAACTACGAAATCCAGATCCTTTCGCTAATGCCTCGAACTCCTCCTCAGTCCTCTCCTTCCCACCGGGGTTATGAGCCAGCATGATGGCATCGACATGGAAGACTAGCCTGGCAGCATTGCTAGTTTCAGGTGCCACGGGAAGAATGTACTCACAGACGATTACCTTACCATGGTCAGGGAGTGCATCGAAGCAGTTCTTAAGGAACTTTAAGCAATGCTCATCGCTCCAATCATGACAAATCCACTGGAATAGAAAGTGTCCCGTCACAACAATATCGGTCTACTAAGTCGAATTGATGAGACAAATTTCGACAGTATTAAGGGAAGATGAAGCTCACTTTCATGAAGATGGCATCGCCTTTTGGAACACTAACAAACATATCTCCTCCAACATGTTCAATCCCTGCATTGGTAATGCGATTAGATCAAACTGTCAACCGCGTTCATATATATCTGCGCTAACTGCAACTCCGAAAGCATGATTTCTTAGTACCATTGTAGGATGGTGCATCATCGACGACATGGGGAAGGTCGAAATTGATGCCTTTGATGGAGGGATATTTGGCGACGATCATGTTAAGGGTAGCTCCAGTCCCTCCACCAACATCAACCAAAGTTGATATCCCCTCGAACCTGTTGTAAGTCTCTAGCAATCTTTTCATTGTAATGGTCGAGTGATTCGACATTCCTTGGTTGAACACCTTATTGAACCTGTGATCGGTGCCATGGTACTCGAACGCTGTCATGCCATACGCTTTGTTAAAAGGAATCCCTCCATCAAGGACCGCATCTTTCAAATAGTGCCTGCATTATAGTCCATTGCACACCACCGCATCAAGACAAACAACTCTCATACATATATCGCGGCTGGCATGATTTGCTGCGAGTTACTGATTCGATAAAAAGCACTTCAGGGTTGATGTACAAGATCCAAATCTGATTTGACGACAAACCCAAAGGTGGATGACAGTAGGTGAAGTGGTGGGTAAAAAAGGGGAAGCGAAGACATTTCAAGTGGTTCACTAGGATAAAAGTACAACCATTTATGTTTTCTGAAAAAGAAAACGTATACATCTAAAAGGCAAATACTGTAAAAGAAAATGGCACTTATCTACATAATCATCTGAAAAATGCGTGGCTGGCGCAGGCGCTCGAACTATATTGTCTCGTCATGTTTCCATTACTTGATCCAACTGAAACAATGACACTATATGTTCCGCTTCGAAAAAATTTCTCTTAGAAAAGATGGATGGTAAAGGTGAACCATGAAAACTATATGCGAGTACTTGAGGCCAGATTGGATAAAAAAAAAAAAAAAAAACTCCTTCCACTTTGAGGCTTCATGTGAGTCCAGGTGAGTGAATGGGAAAGACTAGAGTATCATCTTCCAAGAATCTGTTGTTGGGAACGGGAACAGATAACTCACGACTTCTGAAATTTGTGACTATCGAATTCCTTGATGTGATATTAATTCACGCCTTTTGGGAAAGGCCGCTAAATTAAGTTCGCTTAGCCTAGCTAGTCACTTCTAAGATTCTGGTTCTACTAAATCTGACAGAATTTCGAATTACGCTATCCTGAATATATAATGGATAATTTAGAGAATGCAGGGGAGAAGAGTTCTTACCAGCTTTCCAAAAGAACCTTGTCCTGGTTCATAAGAGACAGAGCAGCCAAGGACACCCCATCTTCATTCTTAGTCAGGAACTCACACACTGGTACAAGGCCATAACGCCTCTGGACACGCCCGTCCGGGAGCTCCTTGAGGGAATAGGAGAGAATAGAGTAGCTCGCCAGGAGGCGGAGCATGCGGTCAAGCATGGTAGCAGCATCAGGGTTGCTGGTGGGCAGTTGCCCGGCGATCTCGTCAGGGGACAAGTAGGCACCAGGACCAGCCCTCTTGATGATCTCGAGCACATCGAGCTCGATCACGGCTTTGAGAACCATGGGTGGGACTGACCCACTTGTTATGGCCATGGCATATGAGCATGCCTCCTCGACGGTGCACAACTGTCTGCTCTCCTCCGTTGTTGAACCCATTCTAGTGCTTGTCGCCTTCGCTGCAGGTGGGGGCGATCAAGGTTGGGATTGGTGAGTGGAAAAATCAAAGCATGGAGTGCCTTCTATACAAATGGAAGGTGTTGTAGGTTCACCAACTCCTGGAGCTGCTGCTGTTGCCTGTACTGTAGCTGATTACTGATTATCTGAGCCCACCACGCGTTATAAAGAAGCAAAAGGGTTTTTTGTTGCAGTTAGCTGTAAAGAAAGAAATAAAAACGTTTCAATCACTCAGGAGATAGTAACAAAAAGCATGAAACAGTTCACACGCTTATCAATCAAGCAATCTGGATATCCAGATGATACACAAGAAGGAAAACAAACTACCCACTTGGACTATATCTTAGTTTAAAGGAACACTACGCAGCACAACAGCCTCGACAGTAAGACTGGGACCAAACCCTAACAAGATTCCCCACTCCGACCCTTCTCCGGTGGTTGCCGCCCCCTCCGCCACCGACTTCTTCCTCATCTCATCCAATACGAACACCACACAAGCACTTGTTAGATTTCCATACTCTCTCATAACATGCCTCCTCGCGTCCAGCTTCCTCTTCTTCAAGCCTAACTTTGACTCAATCTGATCGAGAATCACCCTGCCACCAGGATGCGCCACCCAGAAGATTTGAGTTCCAGTCCTTGATCCCAATGCATTAACCAAGATGGCCTCTATATTACAGGACATTAGGGACGGGAAAAGTTAATGAAGGAAAAGTTCTCGTTTGTTTGTCAAGAAGTTGATTTTCTTGGACATAGAATCAAAGATGTCAAGCTATTAGTGGAAGACGGAAAGGTGCGGGCAATCCAAGAGTGGGAACTACTAACCAAAATCCCGGAGTTTCTTTCCTTTCTTGGATTAGCCAACTACTACTAGCGGTTCACAAAAGGATACTCGGCCATAGTATCTCCCTTGACGGACCTTTTAAAGAAGAACAAGGCACCGTCGGTAGTAGTTGGCTAATCCAAGAAAAGAACGAAGCTCCGGGATTTAGGTTGATGGTTCTCACTCTTGGATTGTCCACACCTTACGGTCTTCCACTAATAGCTTGCCATCTTTGATTCTATGCCCAAGAAAATCAATTTCTTGACGAGCAAACGAGCATTTTTCCTTCCTTCTTCACGTAGAGTTGGTTGCTTGTCAATGTCTTGAACACAATCCGCAAGTGTTGGGCATGTTCCTCCAAGGTGGCACTGATAATCCTACATTATCACAAACTTATCAAGATAGGGATGTAAAATATTATTCATCAAAGTGAAAAATATAGCCAGAGCGTTTGTGAGCTCAAAGGACATAACGAGAAACTCGAATGAGCCATACCTAGTAGCGCATGTGGATTTGGTCTTGTCTTCTTTGACGATCTTTATTTGATAGTACCCCGAACGAAGATCTAACTTGCTGAAATATCTCTCCCGTCCAAGTTGATTAAACAAGTCGGCAATCAAGGGAATATAATACTTGTTCTTGACGGTTACATTGTTCAAAGCTCGATAATCAATACACAACCAAAGCGAAGCATCCTTCTTCCTTTGGATCAACACGGGAGCTCCATAAGGTGCTTTTGATGATTGGATGAAGCCGACATCCAACAACTCCTTCAGTTGCTTTCGAAGGTCTTCCAACTCCGTAGGGGCCATACGGTATGGCGTCTTGGCAGGTGACCTTGTATTCGGCTCCAACTCGACTTTGTGATCCACCTTTCTCCTAAGTGGGAGCTTCTTCGGCATCACGTAGGAAAACTCCTTGATAACCTTCTCAATCTTCATTGGTACCTCCTCCGTTGAATAAGAGTCATTATCCAGCTTCAACGTCAGTAGGTAGGTTGGTTTTTCATTTTTGATTCCTTTGGAAAGTTACATAGCTTAGAGCACCTTCCTTTGTGTCCTTTCTTTCCGTCGAATCATTGGGACCATGCAAGCATCATCCTCCTTTACTATGCACACGACACTAGCAAAGGGGATCGGGAACGTCTTCATCTTGTCAAGGAAACCTAACCCAAGCACAAGTAGATAGTCATCCATTGTAACAACCGAAAGATCAATTGTTTCCCTCCATTTGTCGATACAAAGCCGCACACCATGCGCAACGCCATGGATGGGTTTGGCCTCCGAATTTATCGTCTTGAGCATCCATTTCTCATCGACAACCCAAAGTTCAAGTCTCTTCGTCTCCTCCAATGAGACGAAGTTATGTGTCATTTTGGTGTCAACCAAGACACGAGTTATGTATAGTCCAACCATTGCTTCGACGTACATCAACCTCTTAGATGAAGACTTTATCTTCATTATCTTCACCGCGTTGAGCATTTTCAAAGAGCCTATCTCTTCACGGGTTCCTCCTCTACTCGAGAAACTATTGCCGAGAGGACCTTCTTCTTTGGACAATCTCGAACAAAATGAGGACCGTCACACAAGTAGCACTTCATCTCCGTCTTGGACTTCCCTGCGTCCTTGTAGTTGCTCTTGTTTTATCCTTCTTTATATTCTTTGTTCGAATTCCCCTTGCTTGTAAAGTTCAATGTGGTTGCTTTTCTCCTTTCTCCCTCCTCTCTTCCACTTTTCTCAAAGTAAACCTTCGATTACTTTGATTTGGATGAATCACTCTTCTTGAACTCAATGAATGACTCCACCGTTGTCATGGTCACGGAAAGAGATTGCACTCCACGTCTTTGTAACTCTTGTTGCGCCTTGATGTCAATCAATGAAGTAGATAAGTTTGTCTTCTTCCAACATGTCTGAGATTTGAAAGAGTAACTCCGTGAAGCTGTTCACGTAGTCCCAAATGATACCCTCGTGTCTCAACTTCCGAAGTTGTCTCTTGCATTTATATTGGGCATTCTCCGGATAAAAGTGAAGGTTAAAATCCTTCTTGAAATCTTCCCAAGTGTGAAGAGAGAAGACACCCGCTTGAATGTCGTTATAGATATTGAAAAAAGAAACCAAAAAGGGTGAAGTGGGAACCTAAGTCATTCTTGTAACATATCGGCATATACCACGAGATGGGTCTGAGGAAAAGGATGACAACCCAGATGCTCCGATCTATGAAGAATTAAAGAAAAGCTCAATGGGATATGATTATCTTTCTTAATTGCAACAAGGTCAGAGGAGCAAAGGGAACACCCTCAAGCCTCAAAATTGGCGCACGGGAGATGCGATAAGTTTTGACGTTGCCCCGTTGAGAGCCGGATGATCGGGATAGGGGTAAAGTCGAGACCGTGGGTAGGTCGAAAGACCCGCTGCGAGTCGTCGATTCTGCCACGACGGGTAGACCTTTCTCGACCCGAGCTCCTGGCTGGTCGCTCGGGTTGGTCTCCTCCCACGGGGCGGGTCGGCTCCGTTCCATCTCTAATTGAGTCGGTCCCGACCTCGTCGTCCACGTATGCGAGAACGGAGGACGCGGGCGACCTCATTAAGGGTGAATCGAAGGAATCATCGTCGTCCCTGTGACTGTAATGCGAAGGACCAACCCCGGCTTGGCCGTTGCCCAACATCAAGTTGTCATCTAACAGCACTCTGAAACTCTCCTCGGAACCGAAGAGCTCCTTGCCAAGATCTCATAGAAACAAAATGGGAATGCTATATATGCTTTCCCGACCGGCCTCGTCTAACTCCTCAATTGGATTAAAGTCATCAAAAAACCAAGAGTTCATACAACATGAAGAGGAAGTGAGATCGTCAAGAGCAAAGCGAAACGAAGAGCTGAACGTTAGCCGAGAAAAAGGAAGATAGCGGGGTGGTGGTGTAACGCCCCACCTTGGGTGAGAGCTCTACTGCCCAACTCAAGTCGAGAGTGTTCGAAAAGAATTATAAGGCATTTGTATGCATGAACAACATGAAACAAAAGAGTGATATGGGTTTTATTATATTACATAACCATGTTTATACCAAAAGTGGGTCGTATGAACAAAAGATACATAAAAGGGGTGTCGCTAGGTTCTCTCACTAAGCACCATTCCCATTCCTCACTGCGCTATCCAAAATCATTTTGAAAACATGAAGAAAATGAGTGAAAAACTCAATAACCACACAATGGTATGTTCAAACGTTGAGGTTTCTTAAAAGTGATTTGCAGGTTTAAGTAGCATTTATTTAAGTACATGGTAAAAGGATCTCATTACTGATTGAAAAGCATAAATGACACATTATTAACATATGAACATACTGGTCGGAACATATTTCATGGAAACGTTCATGGATAAGGGGACACGTTGATTTAAAACACTTAATATTGGTGATGACGAGTGGTTCTATCATAACATATCATGAAGCATATCATGAAGCATCATCATGTATCATTTGAGCTCTGCGATGTGTGCACCATGGGTTGATGAGACCCTACCGACATGTCATTGAACCATTGAGCATATACTTGACGTTTCATGCCATTATACCATCTCGCATCGTAAAAACCCTTAACGTCTTCTTTAAACCATTTGCCAAACTCATTTAGCATGATCATAAATTGGTCTTTGAAAGCATTATAGAATCACAGAGTTTGCAAACAAGACAGTCATATCATAGAAGCTTTTCCTATGTCTTATAAGATCTCCTCTGGTCTTCAAGGGATTGCTCCTAGCTTGCCTTGAAGCAAACACGTCGACCTTGGTTCTAAGTCTGCTTCGTTTCCCTCTTTTCTTTCTTTGTTTTGGTCTCAAGAGTATCTAAACACTCTTTAGTTTAGCCAACATAGAGTATTTATAGAGTTTTTGTTGCTTGCTTAGTCACAGGCGTCGATGACGAGGGGATGACAAGTGTCACTGAGGTGTCGCGCTTCTGTTAACAGCCTGACATGCAACGATCTTGTCACAGGCATCGACAATGAGGACAACACGTGTGACTGAGGTGTCGCTTGCCATTGTAATACCCGAGCGTTTCGCTTATATTCCCTTAACACCGCGAGCGCTTTACTTACACCATGTTAATAATGCGAGCGCTTCGCTAAGGAAGCAATCGCATGCTAGCGCTACATCAATTCACGAACGTTTCACCAACATCTTACCAGCGCTTCGAGTGTTTCACCAATGACTCCGTTCATCCCGGGGGTAATAAGATGTACAAGGATTTATGGAAGCATTTCTGATGGAATAACATGAAGAACGACATCGCCGAGTATGTATCTCGATGCTTAACATGTCAACAGATCAAAGCAGAACATCAAAGGCCCGGTGGAATGCTTCAACCTTTGGATATCCCGACACGAGAATAGGATTCAATCGCAATGGACTTTGTTGTTGGGTTGTCTATGACTCCTTGTGGAATGAACACTGTTTAGGTGATAGTTGACCGAATTACTAAGTCAGCTCATTTTCTCGCCATCAAGAACATTTGGAGCTTAAAGAAACTTACAAAGGAGTATATTGCTGAGATTGTTCGGCTACATGGAATTGTAACATCCAAGAGCTTGTCCTTCCTAGCACGTGTGACTGAGGTGTCACTTGCCATTGTAATACCCGAGCGTTTCGCTTATATTCTCTTGACACCGCGAGCGCTTTACTTGCACCGTGTCAATAATGCGAGCACTCCGCTAAGGAAGAAATTGCATGCTAGCGCTATGTCAAGACACGAACGTTTCACCAACGTCTTGCCAGCGCTTCGAGCGTTTAACCAATGACTATATAAGTCTACATTGCCAATTGAAAAGCAACCTCGATGAGGCAAAGACGTATAGCGTGGCTAACCTAAATAGGTTAAAATTCCATTAAAAGAGACATGAACGCAACTGCGAATCACATCATGACATCAAACAAGTTTATGTTAAGGTAGAGTACAAAAGACAACCAACAAAGCGACAACACCAAAAACATACAAGATAACAAGGGTCAAGCCATCAAAAGGAAGCATGTGGCAAGTGGTCTGAAAGAGTAAGGACAATTTAGGGTAAAGTAACAAAGGAATTTTCATGAATGTCATGCCTTAAGGGTAAAACATGACACCTAGCCTAACATGTGACTTCATCTTACCTAAAAAGGTGATTCACCTACTTTAGCACACTATAAATAGACATAAATGAGTCATTTTTAGAACTTTAGAAACCCTAAATTTCGTGGCCAAGAGAAGGGAAGAAAGTAGAGAACATAAGGGTACACACAACAAGGAATTCCGACGTGCTTGTACGAATTAGTAAGGATTACTTGTCTATGACCTTAATGGACTTGTTATGCTTTATAAGTAGGTGTATGACGAGTTTAAAAACCTGAATTTGTAGGGGAGGTCGAGCCTAAGAGGTCCGAGAAGGACGGGATATAGTTTAAAGATGCAAGGAATCAAGTAGTGCATAAGGTAATAGGCATATGGTTTGTGTTTGCCATGTTTCAAGCCGCAGTTTTGCAACATTCTTGTGTGTTTCTGTATGAGTATGACTCTGGCTTTGTGTGATAAACAAGCCATTGCAAGTTATTAACATGGTTTATAAGGGTATAGACATGTTTTCCATGTAAACTGATTCTAGCATGTCATGGTTTGAAAATCAAGAAATTGTTTTGTATACTTTGTGAACTGGTTTCTATGGTCATGAAACACCAAGAACATGTTAAGGGAACCTCTTCCCTGCCAAGATAACAATGACGTACGTTGGTGGGTCCTCGTCGACCCTAGGTGCACCTATTATGTCAAACAACTCAAGTATACCAAAGCATGACCACTTGCGATCAAGTTTGTTTAATTGCTTTAAGTTTCATGCTTGATTTGATACTTTAAAAGCACAAATAAGAAGGTACATAATGACATTTCGTAAGTGTTCGTTGCAAGAAATCCTTTAGACAACTAGCCTTATTATGATTCCACGACTATTTCTTTCACGCATGCGCAATGCCCTTATCAAAACCTCAAGTTTATTTATTTTATTTGTGTGCCATGTTTTCTCTGTTTTAGACTCGAAGAGCCAAGATTACGCAAGATGATAATAATGTATTTACTGGTTGCAACCTACATACACGCTATGTTCCGCAATGCTTTCTTACATCACTTTTATACACCTGAAACTGTTTCATAAAAACCTCGAGCTTGTGTTACATTCCATAATATAGTTGTTGGGATTCCATTTCACTTTTTCATGTTTTAAACATTTTAAGGTAGGCAAGAAGTGCAAGGGTACGACGGTTAGCGAGTGGACTTAGTTATGACCCTTTTTGTTGTACAATGATCATGTGAAAGACTTGTATGATATAATGGTTATGTAATGACATTTTGGTACCCTACCACTCTTTTGATATGTAATGTATCATGTTTGTGTGCCTTTTCGACTTGGTCATGTTATTTGGATGAGTCGTGACAGTGACGCGTACCACTTCAGGTGGGGCATTACACGTTTTGTCGGGATGGTACTGAATATCGATATCATAATCCTTTAAGAATTCCAACCACCGTCTCTGTCTCATGTTCAACCCTTTTTGTGTGAAGATATATTTAAAGTTTTGGTGATCGATGTAGAGCTTACATGAAACTCCATACAGATAGTGTCGCCATATCTTCAAAGCAAAAACTATCGCGGAAAATTCGAGGTCATGCATAGGGTAGTTCTGCTCATGAAGCTTGAGTTGTCGTGAGGCGTATGCTATCACCTTGCCATGTTGCATCAACACACACCCCAGTCCATTCTTCGATGCATCACTATAAACTTCAAATCCTTCCCCGTCTGATGGAAGTACAAGAATCGGAACATTAGTAAGACAGTCCTTTAGCTTCTAAAAAGCCCGTTCACACTTCTTGTTCCATTCAAACTATGTAGCTTTCCTTATGAGATTCATCAATGGAAGTGCAATCCTTGAAAATCCTTCCACAAACCTTTGGAACAACCGACGAGTCCAAGGAAGATACGAATCTCGACTACCATTTTAGGCCTAGGCCATTTGATGATCGCTTCAATCTTTTGAGGATCGATCTGAACACCTTCTTGCAAGATTATGTGCCCTATGAACATCACCTTATCCAGCCAAAACTCACACTTCTTGAACTTAGCGTATAGTTTGTTTTCCCTTAATGTCCCCAATACGATCCTTATGCTCCATGACAGACTTGGAGTACACGAGAATATCATCAATGAAGACGATAAAAATTTGGTCAAGATAGGGTTTGAACACCCTATTCATAAGATCCATGAAAACAGGCGGAGCATTAATAAGACCAAATGGCATCACCACAAACTCGTAGTGACCATAACGCGTCTGAAATGCCGTCTTTGGAATATCCTCAGGCTTGATTTGGCGTTGGTGATATCCCAGAGCGGAGATCGATCTTTGAGAAAACGTTGGTGCCTTGTAATTGATCAAATAGATCATCTATCCTTGGCAAAGGGTACTTATTCTTGATTGTCACCTTTATTGAGCTCCGATAGTCGATACATAACTGCATCGTCTCATCCTTCTTTTTCACGAACACTAGCACGCCCCAAGGCGAGACACTCGGTCTGATGTATCCTTTATTCAACAACTCCTCAAGTTGAATCTTAAGTTTCTTAAGTTCGGATGGTGCCATCCTGTAGGGTGCCTTTGAAATCGGCGTCGTGCTGGGAACTAGCTCGATAGAGAAATTGACTTCCCTTTGAGACAACAATCTAGGAGTCTCCTCGGAAAACATGTTGGAATACTCCCTAATCACAGGGATGCTTTCGAGACCGTGGCCCTTACCTTGTGTATCAACAACTGTAGAAAGGAATCCCATACCCCCCTTATGAAGAAGTTTCTTAGCTTTCATAAAGGATATTATCCAACGTTCCGTTCTTGGTTTATTGCCTTGATAGGTGACCTTTATACCATCTTTCCCCCTTATAATAACTTGTTTCGCGTTGCAATCAATAAGTGTTTCATACTTGTCTAACCAGTCCATGCCTAAAATTAGGTCAAATTCACCCATCTCGAATTCTATTAGCTCAGCAGGGAAGATTTTATCTTCTATGCCTAAGCGAAACCCATCATATCTTGTCTTGCAGTCTATGACATCTCCCGTGGGCAACTCTATGGCTAATTCAAGATTATCATGTTGAGGGCTCAAATTAATACGTTTAGCCATACTTGCAGACATGAAGGAATTTGAAGCACCAGAATCGAGTAAAACATGCATACTATGAGTGTTTTCTAGGATTGTGCCGGTAACAACGGTGTCTTGCACATCGGCATCATGGCGATTCATTGCATATTCATGGCCCGCTGTCATGCCACGTCCCTGATTGTTGCGACCCCGTTTGCATTGGCTTGGCGAGGAGCAGAGTTTACTTGGTTCTTTCTTGGGCAATTTGCTACCCTGTGCTCAGAACTGCCACACCAGAAACATTGATTCGTATCAATTCTGCAATCCTGTGTCGAGTGATTACTCCTTCCACACTATAAACAAGGCCTCTTCTGATTCTTGTTCTGACCTCCATTTCCTTGTGAGTTGGACGATTCACCACTGAACTGTTAAAAATACTATTACCAGGTCACACCAACCCAGTCTTACCAATTACCAAGTTATAATTAAGAAATAAAACCAACCAGTATTAGAAAGTCAATTGGCTCAAAAAATTTCACCAAGTCATTTTTCCCAATTGCAGAGTTGATACAACAATGAAACCAGTCACCCATTGAGCACTCGATCATCGTAACCGAGCATCAAGGATCAAGAATTATATAAGAAGACGCTTGACATTTCAATGTGGAAGATAGCCCAAACATGCTGATAAAATTCACGAGGACAACAAACCAACCCTTGATGTATTGCACGCTGAAAATTTGACATATTACTCATTTATAATAAATTAACCAGCAAAAGAAAGTAAAATCGATGGAAAAGAGTCCCATATCAGGAACCCTAACACCTCACAAAAAGAAAGAACAAAACCAGGAATTTCTTGAACTTAGATCATGTTATCTGCCAAACCCACATCAATAATACCGCAAACAATTCCAAATCAATTACATAGAAACCCACATAAACTAACGAATACTAACGAATCAAACAGAAACCAATAGCACACGCGATTTCAAACAATATGGAGCTTCAAAACTCGACTAATCAATCACACATGCAAAAAGGTATCGGAATTGGAGGTTCCCCGAAATTAAACAGCAAAATTATCGATACCCAAAGGGGCCAATAACCCAGACGAAAAACAACATCAATTATTATCATTATTATTATTATCATCCCAAATCAAACACCTTCAAAAAAGCAATAAAAAGGTCGGATCTTTACCAGGCAAATCCCAGGGCTCGACTTTGCACACATCCACTTCCCTGATGACATCAACCTCCTTATCATTCCCGTTGATCTTCAGCCGCAAACAATGATCGATCAGCTCCACGTCAGTCGGCTTGAATCGGAACCCTAGCGGCAACGCCTCGCTCGCCACCTGAATCGTCATCTCTCTCGTTCACGAAACCCCAACAGCACAAGCACCAGAAGAAATCAAAACGCAAATAATCCCGCAAGGTGAAAAAATGGGAAGGGAATTTGAAGAGGACAACAGTGAGGATTGATGAAGGTGAAAAGAAAGGTGAGATCTCAAGCCATGGTATTTGCGTGTATATCTAAAATGGGAATACCGCGTTGAATTGGTATTGAAATGGCGAGTTTGCCCTTGGGAGAGTGAGAAGAGACTTGTGTTTTCAGGGGTATAAGTGGAAACTATAGGGGCAGTTGAATGGAGTGGAGGGTGGAGTGGTTTCGGAGGAGTGAGAATGTAACAGCTCCAATAGGAGTAGGACACGTGGGATTGCTGGCTTGTACTATTATAAGTTCCGCTGGGATGACGTGTAATTTTTGGAGATATTTTTGGTCATTTGCAGTTAGTGTGAGGACTGACTACTGAGAAAGGCGGCTGGAAATTCGTGGAAATCGACTGAAGCAAGTTTCCCATTCAAAATAATTCTACGGATGATATTAAAACGCATTTGACTGAAATCAAGTTCAGTGGCTTAATCTTTACATGTTTTCACATTTGATGGTAACATGATTTTTATATTTTATCCTCATATTAGATTATATCAGTTTGTTTATCTTTATCCCTACAATACAATATTATAGTATCATGTTTTTTTTTTATAGAGATTCAGTTTTTTACATAGTTACGCAGCAAATTTTCTATATTGATTTCATATGTAAATTTATAAATTTTTAATTTATTTATTTCTCATAATATATTGAAATATTATATATTATTAATGCTTTTAGAATATTTTAGAATATAATAATATTTTATTTAATTTTTAAAATAATATATTTAATTTAATTTTATCTAAAATAATTCGATTTTTTAAATATTAGCACTTTTTTCTAACAAGAATATTAACTTTATATTATTTTAATCACATAATTTATATAGGGAATGGAACCTCGATTCCTCAAATATAAGAAAAAATATAAGGTGTAAGGAATAATACAAGGATAAGGATAAAGATAGGGGATCTACTACGTGACTTTTTTTTAAACATATTTCCTATATATATTGATAGAAAACCATATAGGAAAACTATCGTGAGTGTTCTAAGACCATTTGTAGCAGTTTCTTTATTCATATTTCTATAATACAGTGCTGCAAAGTCATTCTTTTTTTATATGGATTCAATTTTTTACTCAGTTACACAATAGATTTTTTAGACCGATTTCTTATATAGATTTGCTCAATTTTTATTTATTGATTTTTCATAATATATTGAAAATATTATAATTATTAACGATTTTTAGAGTATTTTATATAAGATAATAATTTTTTCAATTTTTAAAATAATACTTTTTTCTCTCCATTCAAATTACAATGTTACACCATCTGTAACGCCCCGACTTCCACCTCTTCACGATGCGTCGGCGTTATGCCGTCACAGACCCCGTCCGTGATAAGGTTAAATAACTTAGACGGGTTTAGAGTTATAGAAGAAAAGGAAAACCAACTAACTAGTTATATTACATAATTGTAAGAGTAATATTTAGTTCACAAAATTACAGTCTATTTCAAGTAAGCAAAATATAACAAGTCACATTACATATTATCTCTGATTGGCTTTCAATAAGTCAAAATCTATCAGCTTAATTATATGATAACCAACGTGAGATAGCTATATACATGCAGTCCTCACTCTACTAGACCCTATCATCACCCTATTGATTTCCTGCAAATGAAAAACATAACCCATGAGTATAAAACTCAGTAGCCTAGAGTATATGAGTTTCGTTTGCAGGGCACTCGTCCAACTATGCCAAATCGATGAGTCCTAAAAAAATATTTTCGTAACTTATAAAAAAAAAGGACATCATATCAATGAGTACTTTCGTTTATACGTCTTCATATCTTTTATGTCTTTTCATTTTTATTACCACGAGTCCATGATTCTACTTGAAAAACAACTCCAAAGACATGACAGACCCAGAATATTGAGATAGTACGCCAATCGTTAATTAGGCTACCTATGAGATTATATTTCTGTATTTGCATGTTTTGTGTGTCGTTTTGCACCTGATGTGTGCTTTTAATGAGACATCGAATGTTTGTATTGAGATGATTTGGGCCTCCCTGCAGAGAGTCACTCATGGCCCCTTCACAATAGCATCGGGGCTGCTGCATGCATGCTAAGAGGATAAGGGATGCTAAGAGCTAGTTTCTCATCTGTGACGATGACTCAATGAATAACGTTTTAAGAGCCACCCAGAAAAAATGAATGATCCCAATGGATCTAAAAAGTGACACTAAGTTTGACTTTCTTCATGATAATTCCAAAGGATATAACAATGGCCATGCTAGACGAAGGAATGGACGTCATGCTCAACCTTCATAATATTTTCAAGGAAAACGACCAATGATCCAACGGATCTAAGAAGGGAAGCGCAATGCTCGACCTTCAAAACTCAAGGACATATATATATTGTTTTATTCATTTTTCGTTAGTTCATATCACTAAGATAATGATACCAAGTCATACATCCTCGTGTCCTTTTTATTTAAACATTTAGGGATCGTTTTCGTTTATTTCCTAAGAGGGTATATATGTTATAATGGTGCGTATGTTATTCCATTTCAATCGTAATATCCCAGATCCTATATCAAACATGTAAACAATCATTCCCGATCTCGATCATAATGTCAAGGCTTATTATTACAACATGATCCGCCCATGGTATGTTTAGTACTCTTTTAGTACATAAACCCGGTAATCAAGTATAATTCCTCGTATCACCACACCAAGCATACACATATATAACGAAGTACACCCATGACATTCTGGGATCATAATTATCATTAAATAGTGTCTCATATCCTAATGCATACCATGCATATATTATTTAGTTCCGTTATCGTTTCAACACGTCAACCAAGTATACAAGCATATCATCGCTCTCATGACAACATCCTTCTCATTATAATTATCATAACACATCATGTTGATAAAATATTAAGTACGAGACGGATTGAGAGGGGTTAGATTACCTTTGAAGCTTGTATAACCTTAGTAATGCCTTAGAGCCCAAGAAACCTTAGGAACCTTTGTCACCCAAGAAACTCCTTTTGCCTCCCGTCCTCTGCCACGACTGGTTGCTAGATTTTGGTCGGAAAGTCATCGAAAAGTTTAAATGAAGGTTTGTTCAAGTATAAACTTCGATACCCAAGACACCCATTGCCACACCATCTCATTGTGCGGCTGCCACCACCTCCCTGGACCTGCTGTTGGCCGAAAAATGTCACAGAGTTATAGTGGTTCGTCGAAAAGTCCTTATTTATAGTTTTCTCGTCGAAACTTCAAGTAGAATAAAAAAGAGAGGCTACATGGTTGCTTGTGGCTCTGGAATATGGTGTTGACGTGGTCTTGTGGTGGTTGATAGGAGTAAGATCGATGATGGTGTAAGAGGGTGGCGGTGTTGTGAGTTGAAATGGGGAGGGAGCTGTGGGTGGTTTGGGGTTCTCTTGACAATGACCACGTTGTCTTGCTGGTGGCCGGAGTCCATTGGAAGCAGCAGCGGGGTCGATGGCAAGATGGTGAGTGGCTGTTGTTGGTGAGACTCATATTTTGGTGGGATAAAACTGTCCCTATTTTCTCTTTGTTTTTCTTATTGATCTGAGCTACATCTTACAATCATCTGCAAATTCCTATTTATAGATGGATGAAGGTGGTTCTATCCCTAACAAAACAAACTTTGTCGATATCTTCCATTTTGGCGCCTAACAAAGGCGATGAATAGTGCAAGGTTGGTTTTACTTTTCTTCTTGCGGGTTTTCCTTTGCTTTGATCTCCTTTGCTTGCCATAGTCATAGATTATGATTAACATACTCTCCCCTAATCTTGACATGCCTCCAGAACATGAGGATCCATTGCGTGTTCCTTAACCAAAGAGCTTGGCATGCTGTTCCAGTGGCTGCCATAAACTCGATCTCGCATAATGCCAATGCGTCGGTCTGTTCTACTTATATGTTCTTACGAACTTTGCTTCCATACCCTTCACTCTTGTATCAAAATAGAGGATAGTGTTCGCTTCGATGTGGCGATTATCATTGCCTCTGCGCGTCCTCACTTGTTGAGGATCTTTGTCATTGTTGGTGTCCGAAACTTGTAATGATATGTACAAAGTCGAGGTAAATTGACTTGCCTCTCCTGCCGTAGGTGGCGAACAACCTGCACCATCGGCTGACTTTGTTGCGCCTGCCACACCTTTTGGCTTTTCGAAACTTGCTAGGAGACAGACTGATTTGGTTAACTCCAAACTAATCTTGTAAAGACGATTTGATGTGCGCTTTACGAACATCAACAACTTGTCATTGTCAGACATCTTAATGGCATCTCCCACCATATTCACCTCGCTTCCATTCTCTGTCATCTGTCCAAGGCTAATGAAATTAGTGCAAAGTTTAGGAATGTAGTAAACGATCGTGCCATCGCCTAACCTCACCTCCCCGGTGATCTTCTCATCAAGTTCTTGGAACATTTCTCGCCTTCCCTTCATATGATTACTCGCACCGTTATCTATATACCATATATCCTTAGTTGATGTCTTCACCTCGTCCTGATGAAACACCTGCAACACCCTTTCTTCTTGAGGTGTAGGACGTCTTTTTTCTTAGCTCATCTCTTCTTCAGAAATAAGGAAAACAACAATGCTGGCTCATCTGGGACAGCGTTTGTGTATTGTCTCTTGTCATTCCACTGCTTGCTGCGGCACTCTGAAGCATCGTGTCCCATCTTTCCATAATTGAAACACTTAATGTGGTTCTTGTCATGGCTGCTGCTGCCGATGCCTCCTGCACCTTCCTGACGCACTGTATAATTACTGTCTCGATCTCTCCTCGTTCACACCATAGGCTTCTACCTCGATTTGAGGTACCGGAATCGCGTCCTTGACCAAACAACGAAGTTTCCCCAATGTTGCTCCTCTGGAGTGTCTGCTGCTCGCTACGAGTAAACATGAGCTGATTTTCAGCATTACCAGTGTTCTCTCGGAGTCGAGCTCTCTCCTCGAACGCCTTCAATAGTCCTATGGCTTCCTCGAACAACATCATCTCAAGATCAAGAAATTGTTCGATCCCGACAACAACTGTGAAATATTTGTCGGGCACACAGTTAAGTAGCTTCTTAACGAGTGCGGCATCACCAAGATCTGCACCAAGGCTGGAAAACCTGCTGGACATTCCACTGAGTTTTCCGGCGAACTCGTCAATAGACCCCTGTTCCTTCATCCGTAGAGCATCGAACTCACTTTTTAATGTCTGCAATCAAGCCTTCTTTACACGATCGGGACCTAGGTATCTCGTCTTCAAACTTTACCAAATTTCTTTCGCAGTCTTTTTTTTCGCAATCTGAAGAAGAACATCTTTGGGGATTGACTGCAGGATATAGACGCGCGCCTTCTTATCCTTTCTCGGATTGACCTCCTTTTCTTCTTCTGTTTCTACTATCTCCCACACTTTCTGGGCATCTAGGATCGCCTCTATTTTTATCGTCCATACTGTGTAATTGGAGGAGTTCAGCATCGGAAAATTGAACGGCATTCCACCGCTCTCCTTTGACGTATGTTGGGGAACAATAGACATTGTTTGGATTTTTTTCAGAAAAAAAAAACTTTTTTTTTGCTGATTTTTTTAAACACGTACACAACTGTTTTATGTGTACACAATTAAAAAAAAAATTCCCTTTGTCCCCTTTTGTTTTATCTAAAAATATCCTCTCTTTTTTTTTTTAAAAAAATATCCCCTATCCTTTTTTTTTTTTTCAAACACACTACCCCCACTAGAAAACGAATCTGCTTTTTTGCCTTTTATCGTGCACGCGTGACTGCTATCTCCTTTTTCCCTTTCTTTTTTTTTTTCTCCACTTTCCCCCAAATTTTCTCATATCGTCTTCTTTTTTCCTCCTCAGATTTCTGCTTCGAACCTCCTCTTTCGATCTCGTTCTCTTCGTCTTCATCGTCGTCTATGACGACGTTCTTTTCCGGTGGCGGCGGGAGAGAAACTGCGGTGTCGCCTGGGCGAGGGCAGTGGTACCAGCGACGTCTGGGGCTGGAGTTTGACGTGGCGAGTACTGTCGGATCTCAGGAACACCTCCTGCGACAACGGATCTCTAGAAATCGATGCTACGGTTAGCAGCTATTGGCTCCTCTGTGGATCGGTCAAATGGATTTGCACTGATCAGATATGAACTTCCTTTGCTCTGATATCAAATGTTGGTGAGACTCAGATTTTGGTGGGACAAAACCGTCCTAATTTTCTTTTTGTTTTTCTTGTTGATCTGAGCTACATCTTACAATCATCTGCAAATTCCTATTTATAGATGGATGAAGGCGGTTCCATGTCTAACAAAACAAACTTTGCCGATTTCTTCCATTTCGGCGCCTAACAAAGACGATGAAAGTGAAAGGTCGATTTTACTTTTCTTCTTGCGGGTTTTTCTTTGCTTTGATTTCCTTTACTTGCCATAGTCATAGATTACGGCTAACAGCGGTGGCTTCGGTTACGTTTCGCTGAAAAGAGAAGACGGTGATGTGCGATGAAGATGACGGTGATGTGCGATGATGGTGTGGGAGGTTAGTGGAGGTGTCGAGGGTTACTAGAGATGGTGGTGGTCGTGTGAAGGTGGTGGTGCCGATGATGTCACCGGTTTGTAGAAGAAGAAACATGGAGAGTGATGAAGAGCTCGATGATGATGATGGCGAACAAGAAGGGTATTTGGCGAGCTTAGGGGGACACCATGGTGCTCAAGAGGGTGGTAGCGTGGTGGCTGGGGCGTTGGTGTGGTGTTTCGTGATGGTTGATGGCGGTGATGGGGTACGATGATGTTGATAGTGGGTTCGGCTTCGATTTTGGTCGAGACAGGGAAGCTCGAGGATGGTGATGTTGTTGATGGCGTCGTGGTGGTGATATTGGTGTTTGGCGATGAGATGATGGTTCGACGTTGATGTTGGCGTGAAGAAGGTGGTGATGGTGAGGAAGACAAAGGACTGAGAAGGAGAGAAGGGTGAGAGTGAAGTCAGGAAATGAGTGTCTGCACGGAAATAGAAATAGGACCAGTGAGCATTGAAAGAAATTTGGCGTACGAAGACGTAACAAAAAAAAAAAAAAGAGTACTCCAAAGTGCACCGAGGGTAAAATATATTTTTATTAAGTTTTTCTCAAATTGTTATTTATCTCATCTTCGTAATATTGATCTTCCGTTAATTAATTCGTGTCAATTGAATTATTCCAAAAATATCATTATCGTATCCCATTTAATAATTCAAATTTTCTGAGATTGAAATGATTACACTTAACACACAACATCTTTAACGTTATAACTTTATAATGTACGTTAATAATGTACTTAACACACAACATCTTTAATTAGTGCGTATATTTTAAATAGCGATATAATATTACTATTTCATTATATTTATTTGTATGTACTTTTCATGTTAAATAGCAAAATTTATATAAGTATTTAACGTACTTTAAAATACAAAATTTTGGGGTATTACATTATCGCTGTATTATTCAACACACATTTTGAGAAATTTCGTTTTTCGTCTTAATTACGTAAGAAAATTATGACATTAGCCCCATGATTATAGTATATAATTTAAACTATCACTATTTTTTTTATGATAATTTTGCATTCAACAATGTTTGATCGTCTCGTGAACGATTCGTAATATGAAGAATTTTATTGCTGACATAGAACAAGGTTATAATTTGAATGGGATGGAAGAAATTTTTTTTTATTTTATTTTACCTAAAATAATTAAACGTTATAAATATTTGCATATTTTTCTAAAAAAATATTTATGTTATATTATTTTATTGGTATAAATTACAAAGAGAATAAAACTTTGGTTCCTCGAATATAGAAAAAAATATAAGATATAGAAATCATATAAGGATAGGAAAAAGAATAAAGAATCTATCGGGTGAATTGCTTTTTAACAAATTTCCCATATATAAAGATTAAATATCATATAGAAAAACTACTGTGAGTGTTTTAAAGAACTCCATCGTATATTATGTGCAAAAAATAAAAACATTATTGTAGTTTTCTACACAGGTAGTATGTTTCTACTCAGAGACGCAAGTACACTTCATAGGATTCGACATTGACATAGCTTTTCCTAAAGGCATTGACATTAGAACCTCCAAAAATTTTCTCACAATTTTCTATTATTTATTACATTCCATTTACATTACATTTTATAATTTTTACACATATTTCAATATCACTTTACTATTTATTTCACTCACATACTCTCTTATTTAAAGATATAAATTAAATAATTAAAAATTTTAAAAAATAAAAATAATTTTTAAAAAATCTTTACACTTGAATATGTCTTATCAACATACAAGTTAGTTTATTATTACCAACAACACTGTAATGTGAATGCCAGTGAAGCCTTGAAGGAAACCAATAGTACTATCTTGACAGAGGCAAAGGAAAAGATGATGAGGAAGTTTTGGAGGCACGTGGAATTCGATGAATCTATCTTTCGTTTTCTCTTCGGTTGATTTTAGTTCAATGTTGATGGTGATGGTATGACACATGCTCATGCAGATGAACACCACTCACTGGATCTAAGCATGCTTTATTACACCTCGACAATTTTGTGTTGGGATAATATGAAAATAAATATTTATGTGTCATAAAAATACATTTGAATTTATTAATCATCTATCATGGAAAAAATAAAATAAAATGATTCAAATATAAAACAAGATTTATAAAATATTAATTCACTGTCCCACGTGCTGCACGGCTGCTTTATCATCATATTTTTTTCATGTTTGAAAAAAACACATGAGTAGTAAAATACGATCAATAATGATAAACTTATTCTATTTTAATTGAGAAACATGTTCAAACAATGTTGTGTAATATAAATAAACACTAAAAATCTGAAAACTATTGATCTAAATCATGACAAATAATTAAAATCTTAAAAATAAGATTAAAAATGCATTAAAATTGAGGTGTTTGCACGATGACATATGGTTTTGGTCACTTTTGTTTAATTTTGTTTCTTCGGATCTTTTTATCAACTCTTATCCTTTTTCATCTTCTATCCCACGTTTCATCTTGTGATGAAATAAAATCAGTGTCGAGTCGATGTCTGATTTCAAATCTGTTAACGTGTTCGATGTTTGGATGCGTTTTGTCATCTTTTAGTTTTACTTTTATGCTTCCTGCTGCTTCGTTGTTTTCTTTATGTCAAATATCTTACTTACAATGAAGTCGTGCTATCATTTGTTCATATCCTTTCCGGTGAACATGATTTCAAAAATCTGTCTCTATCCGACTATTCCTTTGAGCAATTCTAGGGTTATCGTTTTACCTACAATATGTGGAATTATCGATATTAATATGTTGAACATCATTAACATTGCATACATGTGATTTTTTCTAATAATATTTGTTGGTCCTTGTATTTTTACCTCTTTATTTTCTGCTTTTAGTTAAGTCGTTGGAATGCCCACTAATTGTTCCATTTCTCTGTCAAAAAGGACCATTGTGACGATTGTTGTGTTGTCTTTGATCTCCACTTCTATTTTGTACATGCTAGAGTATGTTTATTGTTAGTATTAATGAATATAAAGATCTTTAAAATTGAAAGTGTTAGTTTGCATTATAATTTTTTTTACCTTTGAGTGTACTTGGTTGACTGATCCAAGCATTTGTCACAAATTAAGTTATTTCTCATTTTTATCATTTTATGACGACACTTTGTACAAGTATTGTAATATCATGGATAATCGCATGTGCAAAAAAAAAAAAAACTTTCACTTGTAAGAAGTTTATTTTTTGTATATTGTATCAATAGTTGTGCATAATTGTTTTAATTTTGTTAGCATGTTATTCCTTATCTTACTTGATAAAATATACTCTAAAATTCCTACAATAGTATTTTTGTTTTTTGCTTTGAGTTGTTTTACTGTTTCATCATTTTGTAAATCTTCCTTTTGCAATAACACTTGATTTTTTCCGTCAATTTCTTTCATTGATTGCAGTTTTCTGGTATCCTCGATATTAGAATTGACGAAGAACATTGTTGTTTGTGAGATGTTCAAGTAGTTCCGTTCAACAAGAATTATATTAGTGTCATGATAATGTACATAAATTATATAACTATTAGGTACCTGATATTACCCTTGAATCCCGTGCAAGTATACTATGTGATTGTTAGGACAACTTGTTTGCTATGATGGTTCTCCAACAATTGAATAAGCTCATCCGCCTTCGCTTTCCATTGCTTTTCCTTTTTTGCATCAAAGTAAGATCAAGTTTTTTCAAAAGAAATATCTAAAGTAAAAGGTTGGAAAAAAATGTGAGATAATTTATCTATGATTTGTGATATTAGTTCCAGCTTTTTGAGTTCTCTTGCCACTTTTGTTATTGACCTAATCTTCATGACAGTTCCAATAAAATCTACGCTCACGTTGGTTGATTGAAAATGGATAAATATATGTATAATTCTTCATATTAGTATATGAATGCTCAATGGATATTAAGATGAACCATATAGTTATAGTCATTATTTACCAAAATTTCATTTGTCAATGTCAAGATTTCCTCCAATCTCATTATAATCCAGGAAATCAAATTTGAATTTCTGAAAGGAATGTTTTTTTTATTCTTGTTTTATACATAAATGCAATGGATTGTTGGATTGACATATATTTTTCGAATGCTTTTTTTACCATCACGTTTTTGAATATATACACACCGCCCATTGTAAAAATTTTGTAGTGTTTTTCTTGCATATTGAAGCGTACACGATGGAGACATGATCATTTTAACACATCACAAAATGAAAGTTTAGTTGATTGAAACTGAAATATACTGTGGAGCAAACATTAATATCCTAATCATTGTTGATTGAAAAATTATTAACAAAGCACGTTACCAAAAAAATTTCATCAAGCAGAAAAACTAGGGAAGAAGATGACATGCCATATCATGATTGAAGAGTGCATAACTTAAAAACGATAACCCAAAAATAATTTAGTCATTCATGTGCAATTCACTCTCACATAGTCACTGGGGTAAAGCACATTTTGTTCATACTATAATGTGATTGTTTATGTCTAAGTTTGTACTCTAAAATAGATATTACAAAATATGATTTCTGTTTCAGATGAATGGCGATAGTACATAAAACTTCATATAGCCACTTCAACATATATCAGCCTCCAAATGAAATTGTACAATACAAAACACATAGGCTCCAGGACCTCCAGATATCAAATAGATGATGGCCAAGAGAAAAAGCTTTCACACGAGACATGCTACTAATCCTGCATGATTCATAGAACACATATTATACAGGACTCAAAAGGCTGTTGATCATTCATGAGAGCCTTTGAATTTTATCTTTTAAGAGAAACGACCAAAAAATGTGTGTGTACTATGTAGGCAAAGGTAGATGGAGTAGATCGAGCTATAATCTTATAATACTAATGATAAGAAAATAGGACACGAAAGGATAACCAGATATGTTGTAAATGCAACGTACTGCATCCTCTGCAAGTGCAATGGTATACCATTCGGAATGTCGTGATGAATGAGGAGAAAAAATGGTGGCCAATACTTCTCCTCTGTTACAATTTCGGCTGCAAGATACGAGGATTCCACATCAACAGACGCCCCAAATAATTCAAACATTCATCAACCATAATAGACAACATTCAATATTTGAACTAAATACCTCATGAGATTGGTTCTTCTCTCCTTTTAAGTTCCTGCAAAGGCACATAGAAATCAAGCCAATATGTCACTATTACCAGATATCAATGTTAAACCAGATAATTAATCTTTGAGGGCATCTCAATTCTCAAGGGTGCTAGCACACAGTTAAGTTCTCCAGATGAATGCCATAACAGTAAGCAAGATTATATTTTTGGATTAGGACTTCGAGTCTTTTCTTTAGCCTGCAGTTCCTTCTTCTTACCCAAATCCTAGAAAGACAAACAGTTAATAAGTCATCCTCAACAATCATTTTACACGAAACAATTCTGTATTGGAAATGAAACCTTTCGTTCATCTTACCTTTACGTTATCAAGGGGAATGTCAATCGTTGCACCATGATCATATTCTGCTGGTTCAGGTGTAAGAGGTGAGAGAACCGAATTTGAGACAGGAGGAACAGATCTAGGATTCTCATAACCGTTGTTTTTTCTTCACTTTTTGCCATGAGATAGAGCTGAGCATTTGAGGTTGTTTCTTCATCATCAGAGTCTGTCTCACTCCAAGTCTTAGCAGTATAGGCTTTGCTTTTTTCCTTTCTACAAGGGTTCCCTTTGTTGTATTTCTTTATGTATCTTTGTGGAGACGATTTCTTTGTAGGTCGTCTACATGATGCAGTAAAGTGAGTTGGTTTTCCGTAATTGTAGTAGACTTCTTTCTCTGTTTTTTTTACTTTTGTAGTGAGATTCTTCCTGACATTCTTCTTTTTGAACAGTTTTCTGAACTTCTTGCCCATCAGTGCAAGTTCATCGGATATAACTTGTTCACTTGTTTCCTCCTTTGGCATTGATCTCTGGATTTTTTCTTGATCCTTGAAAGTGAGAGTTTTCTTTCTGGCCTCGTCAATTTGCCTCTTCTGCTCTATTTTCAAATTATATTGTAACGCCCCGGGATTTTCTGTCCAATACCTGCTAAACACGTGGCGTTACCGCCGCTCCAAAGTTTCCTTCGAAGCAAGGCGTCAGGAATACAAGGGGTTTAAGTATCAGAAACATAGGATCTAGAAATAAATATCAAACTTACATCGTTTCGGATCTAGAAATAAATATCCAACTTACATGATCTTCTATTACATGAAAGTCAATGTCTAGAGAGAAATGATAATATTACAACGAGTCGAACTCATTCATCCTTGCTAAGTAACGGACCCTTTCTCGAATCTTTTATTACCTGAAACGAACATGTAACCGTGAGCTTGAAAGCCCAGTAACACAGGATACACATCCATCTCAGG
>LIEC01008662.1:0-38639 GCA_001925005.1 Drosera capensis | reverse complement strand
AAATACTGTGGTTAATTTTCCATCTCAATCTGCTGCTAGGTATGATGCTTGCAAATTAGAAATTTAGAAATGTTACAGATGTGCTCGAGTTTGATTGTCGTCCTTGTAATGGAAATTTGACTTATCCCCGAGTTGGCGCTTTCTTTATCAAATCTCTATGGTTCTAAGCGTCATCTTCAGTCTTGTGAAAAGTGGGAGTCAAGAAGTTTTCATCTTTGATGTGTTCATTGGATATTTACATTCAGGGAGAATGGCTGAAAGTAGAAGCTGCTGAGAGATAAATCAGTGAATCATTTGGAAGTGCCTAATGTTTCTGCTGGTAGTGTCATTCTGATATGTGCATCTGTTTGCATTAATCAATCAATTGAATAATGCTCCCGTGATTTTAGTCGCCAATTAAGTGTGTGCAGTCAAGAATGTCACCTACTCATGCTGATTCATTAGTTTTAGCCTTTTAGGACTTCTTAGTTAAAGCTCTTTGCTGGTGGATGTTGGCATGATATAACTTGCTCTTATCGTTCTATTATTTTTGTTATAGTAGTGTCCATTGCTAAAAAGGTGTCGTCTCATGGGTATGTTACTGATTATGTTATTCTGATGGACTCTTCTCTAATTTCAGTCCACTGAAGGATGACACTCACTCCAGTCAACAAGGAATCGCCATGCTCAATGAGGAAAAGGGATCTTCAGACATTAACTTTTTTTTTTCTTGGTTTTGTAGTTCAGATGGTTACCTGTTTTGCACCTTTGAGTAAATTATGTTCTGTCGACCTTCGGCTTTGTATCATGAGTCTTAAGGATGTGCTCGACGATTGGAGGCTAGGCAACCGATCCTTCATGAGGCCATACTCCTTGAGATTTTTGTTGTTGTAACAGTTCGACTTGCTGATGATGATGAAGTGCGTTCTTGGCTACTTTCGTTCAGTTCATGTTAAATATTTTGCCTTCTGTTTATCTGTACCATGTAAACCTTATCTTGCATGTCCTGCTATCCATTATCCATATAAATATATAAAGCTACAATCCCATTTTTAATATACCAATGAAAAAAAGGTGTAATTGTAGTTTCATATATTTATACTGAAAGAATTAAGGCTTATGTTAGTGTGTTAAAGCCCATTAAACCCAATATACCAACAACAAGAAGACGGTATGATTGTAGCTTTATATGGTTTTATTATTATTGATTTTCATTTTCCCAGCTGCACTAAATGAAATGCTTCATTTGTCTTATATTATTTACAACCAATTAACATGTAATGTTAATTAATGCATGTGTTGAATTTTGATATTTAATTGTTTTATTGTTGAGTGCGGTTAATGAGATTTCAGAAAGAAGTTAATAAACGTATTATAGTTAAAAAGAGTGAGCGTAATATTTTTGGTGTGAGAAAGGTGCTACACAAAAAATGTTGCAAACTTTTCTAGACAACTTGATAGAGAAGTTATCGTTTTCGGATGAAAAGAATACAAAATACAAGCTATCATTCATATGTTACGATAAATTTTGAGAAATTTATCGTTTGGTCCGGCTGAGTGACATATCTTAAATTTGACTACTGTGATGGTGCATTCTTTGTGTTATTTTGGCGGCCGCTTTCGTTTTTCATTAGCAGCAGTGATATGTCGACAAACCAACTGCACATGTATGATCTCAATATGGAAATGCTGAAAGCAGCTACCAGCAAGCTAAAATCGATGACAAAATTGTACCAAGTTGGAAGGAATTGCAAAGAAGAGCAATGTATATTGTTTGCTAAAAGTAGAAACTAAAACCATGATCTAAGGCCATGATCGAATGGTATCAGCACACAAAAACCCTGAACAAGAGGACGGAATCTTTCTCCGTAAAATAAAAGACGACTGCTCTTCATATCAACTTTCACAAATGTAGCTTTTCGGTCTTTGAGATCATACCAGAAGTCTCGCTTTAGAGACTCACAAGGATATTCACGTAGAATTTGTACGACGGTTTGACTCGTCACGCGGATTTATATGTATGTTGAATTTGATAAAGAAAGAATATTTTTTTATAATGTTGAGGTTTATTATAACAGTTGTGAGAGAAGATAATGGATGTACTATAACAAATAATGATGATTGTTTTGATATTTTTTATATGAAAAAATTATTAAATATGATATATTATATATTTTTTTAAAAAAAATTCAAATACATAAACATATATTATGAAACAAGAAAATATTATTCCGCAAAACCGGAAAAGTATCCAACTTGAGAGTCTTGGCATGCCGTTGGGATCCAACTTCACTGTTCGTGTCCAGGACTCGACCACTCCATATTCTCTCATGATCCACAACTCTAAGCCATCATACCACAGTGACAAGTATCAGCTTTGCTTACGTGCTATTAATACTTGCGATGTCTAGACAACATATCATTATTGGAAAGAAAGACATATTCAAGAAGAAAAAGTATTTGTGATTGCGAGAGCATCTATTTGACCTCCAAAATTTTCTTATTACATCACTAAAAATAATATTATTATCATTGATATTTTAATTATTTATCAGAAGAAAAACTATTATCAATGATGCTATCTAAACTTGGAAAGATTATTGACGGTAGCACTTTCTTCCATAGCATACGTAAAATAACAATTGCTGGTTTCATGCCTTGAGCGTCACTAACTTGATACTAACATAAGGTCGAATGATAAAGTACACAAATATGAAGCCATAGAGAGTGACAATAAAGAAGTCAAGCTGACTAATCTTATCCTACTCTATCCTTTCTGAATATGCAACCAGCAACCTCTATCAATTCACACACACCCAACAATGGCTTCCTATCCCTTCAACCTCAATTCCCACACAATCAACGACAAACCCTCTTCACCATTTCCACTCTCCAAAACCCTTCATCAACTTTCAACCAATCTCAATCGCACCCACATTTCCCTTTTCCCCATTATACCCCTAAAGCTCCGATCGTTGACCATTTTCGCCTCACTCTCCTCTTCCTCTTCTTCTTCATCTCCAAATCCTCCTACATCAAGGCAAGAAGCAATCCTCCAAGCCAAGACATCCCTCTTATCCACTCTCAAGAAACCCCTCAATGACCCAAACTCAATTTTCAAGTCCAAGAAACAGAATAATCAGTCAAGGTATAGGGTTGAGATCCCGGTGGTGGACGAATCGCCTGATTCGATAACCCGGCTGGCATTTGAGGTGTTCGGGGACTTCCTGGTGAGGCGAAAAGGGTCTCAAGTTAGGATTTTGATGATTTGGGGTAACCCCATTTTGAGGGAAAAGGGGGTTGAGGCATTTGGGTCGGTTGTTCCATTGGGTGGTGGTTTTGAGCATGGTGAGTTGGGGTCAGTTATGAACGTTGATAACAGATTTTCGAATTGGGTTGACTTGGTTGTGTTTTTGGCGCCAAATGTGTCAGGGTTGGGTCCAATGAAAAGGGTGGTTGAGAGTTTGGATTCAAAGGCTGTGGTGTTGTTTAACCCTAGTTGGAGATTTGAAGAGGAAAGTGATTTCGGTGAGAAAATGAGAGGTTTTGTTGGGTCATTTGAGGTGGTTTATGCATTCTTGGGTTTGGAGGTTAGAGGGATTTTCAGCAAAAGAAATGGAGTTGTGTTCAAATGTGTTAGAGATGGGGTTTTGATTGATGAGAAATGGCTTGTCTTTGTGGAAGAAGATGGTCGGTTGAAGGTGGTTTCGCGATTCAAGTCGCGCCCTTCGATTGCTGAAGTCGAGTCTGTTCTGTATAACCTGATGGCGGCCACTTCACCTGTTACCAAGTCTGTGAAGTTCTTTAGGAATTTGGTATCGAATGTCATGGGAAAGAAGTGATCAGATATCCGTAGCTGCCGTTCTTGAAGGTGATAATCAATGGTTTGTTTCTTCTTATAAAGAGGAACTCTTGTCATGATAATTCATGCCTTCTATAATGTGTAATTTGTTCAGTTTGTTGGGTTTGATCGTGAGCCGGTTTGGATGTTATCTTAGTTCGACCGATGGCCAGGACTAAAAGTGCAAGCCAAGAGCAGAAGGTTTAGCCTGTTGTTGTCGGTCAAATACACCAAGGGTCGGTCCTTCTCCAACAGTAATTCTACAAGCTGTGTGGAACCTTCAAATGCTGCATAGTGAAGAGCAGTACGACCATTTATATCTCTGTTCTTTGTATATTCTTGAAGGCATCAACCAGCATCTGCCGTGTCTCTGTATCTGTTATTTCAATTCCAATATCCAATTACAAAATGTCTCAAAGATACCTTAAAGCTTATTTCTTTCTAGAAATGCCTTAACGACGCGATAAGGAGTTTACTGAAAGTCAATTGCTGCTGCTGTCTGTCCATGTAATGCAGGAAAAAGATAAACACAACGAAAAGAACAAGAGAAGATGATGCATCAGGTGAAATAGCTAGGAATGCTTCAGTTGCTACATAGCATGCAAAACTATCAAATTGAACTGGTTCCATCAATTCATGTATTCTGGATTCAATAAAATGGTTCCTCAAATCCTGGCTTATTTTTTCGATTTCAGTTTTCAATGATGAAATGTTTCCAAGACACCGTAACTGTTTTATCCGAGTGTCTCATACATAGCAATAAACATCTTCATAGATTGCACAACCAATCTTTTTTGTACTCCATAGGAATCAATAATTGCATGTCTGCAACAAAAAAAAAAAAAAAAAAAAAACAGACACAAGAAAGAAGACTAAGATAAAGTGCTAATGTGATCACCAGAGAGCATGAAAGCCATATGCAGGGGAGTTTGTCCATGAGAGCCACACTAGCGTTATATGGGGGCATTGCCTTTCATTGCAAGGTACAACGGACTCTCACCCTTCATATTCGCCATATAGAATAGCTCCTTATAGATGGGCTCTGCAAAAATGAATTTGACATGATCAAGACCCATCTCCAGAGCAATGTGCAATGGTGTATTGCCTTTCTTGTCGTTCTTCTGTAACAATGGGAACTCTGATGTGATATAGGGTAAGTTCTGAACTTATGTACAATGCTGCATATAGCACTTGACGCATTCAGTTGGGATACATCTTGATTTGTAATTCATGGCAGTTACTAAGCTTAAACTCATAAACTGTAATATCCCAAGAAATTGTGTTGAAGAAAAATTTAACTGGCAAGAATGTATTGCTCATGACAATAAAGGTGTGCTTTGCTTGGAGTAATACAGGGTTGTGTCCTCTTGGAAATTTTTTCAGGATATGTTCGAGTGAGTACAAAGCATAGTGAAAGCATAAGCGTTGATATGTTGGGCTAGTTCTTAGCCTAAAAAAGTTTTTGATAGCAATCCTGGTAGCCATGATTGGCCAAGGTGCTGTATACGAGCCATTATTCAGCTAGCAGGGTGGAGCCATTATTCAGCTAGCGGGGTGGATTCTAGGTTTGAAGTTTCCGAGAGTGTTTGAAAGTGAGGTCAAAACATGCAGGAGGGATAGTGTTGATCTAAATTGACTAGAATGTCACAAATACACCAGTAAACTTATCCTAAAAAGTAAGTGTCGAAGTTTTGAAGGGTGTGCGAGTGAGATAAAAAAATACGCTAAAGGTATAGTGTTGATCTAGATTGAACGGAGTGTCACAAAAACACTAGTGAACTTGCCCTAAAATTATTGAAATAGAATTCGAATTAGAAGAGTAGGAGCGGGTACTTATGAAGTGAAAAGAACAAGAAATAACGATAGCATAGGTAACCAGGCATCAGGCATGGAATATCGTGACCATCAGGAAACCTCTGTTTTGGCTTGAAGAACCAATAAGAGGAGAAGATTTTTATTATCTTTCCTCTTCGAGAAAAAAAAAACACAGTCAATTGATGCCAAATTAACTTATGGATTCGTCAAGGTAGAACTTTTTGGTTCTACAATATATTCAGAATAGATTTACAACAATATCAGGACTTACCCATAAATTGCGAAAACCGTTGCAAAACCTTCAATATGGGTCACGACATGGAATATATTTTGGCCGTTCCTGTTAAGTTCCCAAAGCAGCCGTTGAAAGTCGAGATTGTTAAAATCATTTAGAGAAATTATTCTCAACCTACACATTGATCATTAAAATCTCGGTCAGTAATTAACATGATAATGTCAATTATGCAACAGCTAATATGTATTTTAAAAAGTTTAGCATTGATCCAAAGATGATTGGACAGAGACAAATTTTTCAAATTAAGATTACTCGTTAGAGTACCCATAACATCATGTGAGGAGAACATTGTTAGTAGATTGTATGACATCAAGAAAAAAGTAAGGAACAACAAGATACATCAAAGTACAAAAATTGAAAAATGACAAAACACTAGATGGACGAGATGGGAAGGAAAAATAAAATATCGATAAAAAGACAGAATTGTTGCAAACAGAATCCAACACGACTCCAATTATATTCCATCGCAACACAAAATGTACCAACGAAAAAGAGAAAGAGCAAGGATTGAAAAAGCGGAAGACAAAAGGAATGATAGAGAATAAAGAAGAACAACCACAGAAACATCACTTAGTTCGATTATTTGTAATAATTAGACAAATGTTTTTTAGGTAAAAAATTAGGCACATATTTTTATATTATTCAGATTATGTGTTTCACTACCTCTTGTAATAAATTAGGTTAATAATGTTCTACTTCATATATCACATATGACCTCTTTAGATGTCTAAAAAGAAAAAATTGAGAGGTATTACGATTAGTAAATACATACATATATTGCATAATTTTATTAGTTCTAAACTTTAATTAATCTTGTAGCAATAAAAAAAATGATAAAAAAACAACCCGCGCCATGCGTCGAGATCATTTCATGAATAAGTGCTTCATTCCTCCAAGAAGTCTGGTATTGTGGTGACCAACTATAATATCTATTTCAAAGCATCTACACGGCAATGATACAATTGTAAAGATCAATAAGAACAGCAGGAGCAGCTTGGTTTGCCACAAGAGGATCACACGCATGCTGTGTGATTTACAGATGTTAATTAACATAATTCCACAACAAAGCTGTTTTGATACAGCAGCAATTATCATCAGAAATGGGAAGGGGATATAAAGGTGTATTCCAAGCTTGCTGTGAGGATCAAGATCCTGAAGTAAGCTGTCTCCATCTTTCGCTCAGTCTTGTATCCTGTTGACGAACAATGGCAAGCAGCCAATCATCAATATGAAAATCATAGTAACCAACATAGTTGGCCATTCAATTAAATAGAATGTAAGCAACTGACATTGTGTTGCACACATAAGAACTGTTTGGCTCTTGACTTGACAACTTATCACATCCAGTATTTGAATTGCCAGAATCAGAAACGAGGCAGCGAGTTCTTCTCGCCTTAAAGTTCTTATGTGTAATGAGTGACCTCAATACTGTTGCTTGGCAGGCAAACCAATTGAAAGTGCTAACAGCATCCCAAACAACAGGACATTCATTCTAGAGCTGCTGCTAGGAGTGTTCTAAATCAATCACAAACAATAGACTGCAAGATGCAAGTCCTTTGCAAAATAACTTCTGCACCAAACTGATTGGTTTAATGTCCATGTAAAAACCATATTATGAGAAACTGAAAGTCTACTGTGTACAAGTAGAACCAATGTCCAGATGGGACAATAAAAGCAATGTCATGTTGAGGTGAAACTGGGGGCAAAACTTTGTATTGCAATATCAAGATGCTATCAACCTCACATTCGCTAAAAACCCTTGATGAAACAAAATTACGTTTCACAAGCTCTTTTACGTGTTGAGAACTGTAAGGGAAACCAAAACAACAAATAACTGAAATTTCACGGATGCAGTTTCATGTACAGCAGCACAAATACCAACGGGAAATGACTTTAATCGTCACTGCTACTCCAAACCTGGGATTCCCTCATTGCAATCTCAACAGAGGAGGTAGCCTTCTTAGCACTACACCTTTTGAGAGAAAAAATTAGACTAAATAGAGCATGAACAGGCTACCCTACCAGGGGAAAGAGTGCATCACGTTGGCTATTCTCATAATTCAATTCTTGAATTTAGTGCAACTTTTTCTACATCTACAAGAACCTAACTTCTCCTCCCTCTCTTGAACCAAACACCAAGCAGCAACTTAGGCTCCTACACTTCTTTAGGATTAGTAGGAACATCGGTTTCCAGTTGCCACAAGTTGGATATCCTTGACTTAATAATGTTAACCAGAAATGAATGCAAAACCTTTCCACTTGAAAGATTAATTCACAACGAAATCAGACAAAGTCATCAAGCATGAGAACACAAAACAACATCAATAACCACCATACAAAGTGGAATCAAAGAGAACATGAAACTATTAATCCATTACATTGTTATCATCATCATTCCAAAGCCATTCCAATCAGCAATAACACATATGATAATAATGAGATTCATACTCAATCCCATTCTCCTTCAACAACCCTCTCTACCCATAAACCCTAAAACCCCAAAACCCTAGTCCCCCAAACCCTCAAAACCCCCAAAACTCCATCTGGGTCACCCCAAATCCCCTTTCCCTCAACTGGGTCGGCCTCCATTTCCACGATTACGATGAAGAAGGTGAGGATGATGAAGAGGGTATACCAATGCGTTGGGATTTGGATTGGGGTTTTGTGGCTTTGCTCAGGTGATCGAGGAGAGTGGATGTGGCTGATGGGGAAGGTGAAGGGGTGGTTGAGTGGAGTTGTTGGAGTTCTTCTTTGTCTTCGAGCTTGAGTTCGATCTTGGTTGGCTTTCTTCGTAGCATCTCGTCTTCTTCCTCTTGCCACTGGGGATCAGGGTTTTTGGTTGAGTTCAGTTCATGGTCATGGTCATTTGATTCATAATATAGGGAATGTGGGTACTAATTAGATACGAATTATGAGCTTTGATATGGTATACTGTATGGAACAATGTTTGATAGTCTAGATTATAATTTATATTATGATTTTTTAATATTTTATAAAAAATTTATATAAAATAATATTCGATAATCTCAAAGTTATGATTAAATTTTATCTCGATATATCCTTCGTCACATTATCATATCTGCGTCATCACTGTTGTCATATCGACTCATTTAGCTAGATCTTCTCTATAGCAAGCAATTATATGCAATCCAAAAGTCATTGTTGTCAAGACATACATACTAGCCTGGGTGGTGCACTGTTGTTAAACACACACATTAAAGTTAAGTTACCAACACTATCCGAGACATAGTGCTTGTAAACAGTATGCCTACTCACCATTAGCATTACAAACGCCACCGTCATCACCACCACTAATTAAGTTTGTTTACCACTACGCTACAATTTGATCACTTGCGCTTTGAATACAATCGTGTTGGAAACATTATTAGCTCCAAGATTTGCTCTAGCGATATTATGAAATACGGATAAAGAAAACAACAATGGAAACTACTAATGAGCAACATCAATTAACAAAATCTCATTGTTTTTTGGAACAAATAAATGATGAGTTTGTCGAAATAGAACAAAAAAACCACCTTATATGCCGAAACAAAACCAAGTAAACCACTCTGCGCTAGGCGCTCGAGATGATTAGCAAAAAGGGTCAGATAATTGCACAGGAACCCAAATGGAAAATACATAACATCCATCAATGTGACATGAACTAGAACCACAAATGAGATCCATCACGGAACAAAGATTTTCACGTCCTAGTCTACAAAGGATAAAACAATAATGATTAACAATAATGATTCGTCCATCCAAATCCTAAATCAGGAAATGCGAAGAAACAAGAGCATCGACCTAACACCACTACCTAGAGACTACTCACTTCTTCCTCTTTGCAGGACGTTGCTCCTCCTCCTCGTCCTCGTCTTCCTCGTCCTCGTCCTCCTCGTCATTGTCGTCATCATCATCACCGTCTTCATCATCATCATCATCCTCGTCATCATCACTCCCGCCCTGGCCATTAGCCTCAGCGTCATCAGGGTCACCTTCCTCATCGTCCTCTTCCTCTCCACCCTCTTCCCCGGAGAAATCTTCATCGCCCTCATCGTCATCCTCAATAGCATCTTCATCGTCGTCTTCATCATCACCTTCAGTGTCACTGCCATCTTTGTTCTCGGGACCAGGTCTCTGAACTTTGTGGAGCTCATCTATGGGGAACCTATGCCAAAAGATTTAACACAGCTCAAATTTAACAGAATTATAATGTCATAAATCAAAATCCTAATCGGGTAAAAAATCACGCACCTTTTCTCAACGGGATAAAATTCCAAAGGGTTTGTTGCATTCACGGAGAAGTGACCCATCTAGTAAAACATTAAGTGATATTAGAACTAAAATGGAGGCAAGACTATAGACTGTGAAGCAAAATTTAATAAAACATATCCGAAATACCATGTCTGAATCACAAGCTTTTAGTGAAGAACTGAAATGGAAATGACTTAGCATGGAGAAAATCAAATAAAAAAGGCAAGAGCTAGAAAATTGGAAACATGATTGCATTCATGAAAACTGGTAGATCTTTGTCATAAATTAGGTGTGGCATATAAGGAAATGCCTTACGGAAGTACGTCTCATTAATCCGACCGAAACAAAAAAAAAACATTAAGGAAAAAAAACAAAAGATCCGAGAGCTACTCTACAATTTAAATATAATACATTGTAGACAGATATAAAAAACAATAAAACATAAAGATGGCACGAACACAGAACCCTAACACAATTTTAGAGAGAACAGAGTGAAACTACAACCATAAATGCAGTTAAAAATCAGAAAGAATTTATATAATAATATCCCCGGTATGAAGGAGTTTATTCAAGGCAAAAAACAAACAAAAAAACACAATGCTAACACCCAATAAATCATCATAAACATTCGCTCTATGCATACCACAAGATAAGAATCAGACAGAAGAACAAAACACCCAATGCTAACACCAAGCTATATCCTTTCGCGAGCCAAAAAAAATAAGCTTTAACAGAAACAATTAAAAAATTAGAACCCTAACAGCGAAAACTGTAGGTAGGTTGAAGAAAACACCTTAGTCAATCCGAAACATGGTTGAATATTATAGTATAAACGAGAACCTACTGTTATTCAAATAACAGATGGCGTGAATATTTATCTCCGTTTGTGACATTCACAACGACAAGATAGAGGAAATGTAGATGACTCATATTATTTTACAAAGGCTTAGTTTGTTCTTCTTTTTAGATGGTAAACAATAATCCGAAAAACTAAAGCAGGGCGAGATCAAACAGCATGAGATGCTCATATATCCAAACAAGTACTGGGAAGTATTATAACTCCAACATGTATACAGAAGACACAGATAAAGTACTGAACACCTTGCATTTTATCCCAAACCTTGTTTCATTAATAAATTTGAGATCAATTGTAACCACACAAAAAAATCTCAGATCAAAGATTATTGAAGAGGCTATGGCTTAGTACGGAGAATAATGAACAAAGAAGGCAAGAACTAGCAAATTAGAAGCATAATCACGTTCACGAAAAATGGACAGATTTTCATCATAAACTAGGGGTGACCTATAAGGTAATGCCTTAAGCAGATGCGCCTTACAAACCCAGACAACACAAAATAATCATAAAAGGAAAGAAGATCTGAGAACTACTACGCGGCTTAGATAGCAAATCAAAAATTTAAGAAAGATCTGAGAAGTATAAAGATGGCGCGAACATAAAGATGGCACGTACACAAAGCAGTGAAAGCATTAACAAAACTTATGAGAGAAAAAAAACTTAAACTACCATATGCAAGTGTCAAAGATCAGAAATAATTTCTGTGCCCTGTATGAAAGAAGTTATTCAAGGTAAAAGAGCATTAGAGCACTAGTAACAATAACACAAGCAATCCATCTGAAACTCCTAATTAAATGATGGAAGATGAAAAGAAAAGCAAAATCGATAAAGAAAACAAAAAAAAGACTGACGTTACCAATGAATCATCCTATCAAGATAAGAATCAAACAGGAGAGTAAAGCACCCAATGCTAACACCGAACCACATCTTTTCGCAAGCCAAAGAAAAAGGTTTAACAGAACCAATTAGAAAATTAGAACCCTGAAGGCAAAAACAGTAGGTGACATGACTCCAAAATCACATCCCAAGACATAACCCATTCACCATAGTTATTGAATTCTCCAACCCTCTCGCACCCGGCATACAAAAAACACCATCTCCAAGTACCCAAAAATCTTGCGTATCACACAACGTTCCTGATAACTACCCCAATGAACAATTACAATTCCCACCTGCACAACACCACCGCCAAAATCTCATAAAGGTTACAACTTTATAAAAACCCTAACCCCACCAAAAACCCCAACCATAAACCCACCAAAAATCCCAACAAAACAAACACCCAATAGAGAAACAGAAGCCAATCAATCAATCAATTATATCATACCCTGAAGAGGAGGCAAGCAAGGGACTGCCCAGCAACCAAAAAGGCATCAACAGCCACAGCTTCCACCATTGAACAAACCATCATCTTTTCCACCTCCATTTTTTCCCTTCGCAAAACTGTCAAATACACACACATACACACAAAACATACCCATAAGAATCCATTAATCTATAAGATACCCATTACAAATACAAGAAAACCCACAAAGAAAATATCAAAATTGAGCAAAAGAAATGACACCTTCGAGCAAAGCACAGTGCAGCAGCAGCAGCAGCTTGGACTTGGTCAATGAAAGGTGAAAGGAAGGGTTTTGGAGATTGGGTAGTGCCTCTTTAGGGTTCGGGTATGCTGGACCGGGTTCGGGTTAGGTGAGATTATTAGGAGTAGTTATTATCGTTATTAAATTAAGTGCATAAAATAATGGATTTTATTCCTACGTTGTGGTGTTGGCCTATTGGGTGCAAGATTTTTTTAGTCGGATTTTAAAATATTTTTCTTTTTAATTTTGTCCTGTTTTAGTCTCCTCTAGATTTTATTGTTTTTCTGGTTTGTCGGAGAGAAATTCCAAAATTCATTGATAAAACATTGATGTTGCAACGAAATAACTTAAAACAAAATAGAATTATCTAAAAATATCACCTAGTCAAATTAATTAGCATGAAATATCATTCTTTTTTTTTCTCTAAAGTATCTCTTATTATTTTTTTCAGATTTAAAAAAAACATATGATTTTTGTGTAATTTATGAAGATTTGATTTTATTCCTTTATTTTTTGTTTTGAAAATAAATCTCACATTTTAAAAAATTTACTGATAAAATCTATTTGAAATGATATTCAATCATTTTCTTCTCTTTCTTCGAACATGAGCTTCTTCTTCCGATTTTAAAAGCGAAGGCGCTAGCTTCAGCTCGAGTTTTGAGTAACAATCTCTGTTTGTGGAACTAGGAATTTCTACACCTTGGATCATATGGAGTCACGGTAACCTCGCTTGCTATCTCGAGTAGCTGCTTTTAAAAAATTTGCTGTTTGTAGAGCTAAACTTGTTTGAATTGACATGAATATGTTCATCCTCTAAATCATTGTACATGTATTTTGATTCTTGGAACTTCAGTTCCGCAACCTAACAGGCACCACCATAATACTAGTATAAAACATTACTGTAACAGTTGTCTGATTGCATTTAATACCATTTTTGCATAACATTGGTTTCAATTTTCTCTTCAATTCAGATTTTCTAAGACCTAAACACCGTAGGCTTGGAATGATTTCAGGAGTTCCGTAATGTCGTTACAAAGTTATGATACATGTGAACTTCAACCGACAACTACAGAACCCATATACCACTAGGATTTGCACCTATTAGGGTCGATTTGGTATCATTTCTATTTATTGACTTTTTGTTTTGATTTCATCGACTGATGAAATAGAAGTGTTTATTTCTGATTTTTGTTTTTTGAAACGAATTAACCGAAAATAGAAAACATAAAACTAGAAAAAATGATTTTCTATTTCATTTGAGTATACTATTCAAGATTTCCTTTATAAAAAATTATTTTATTTTGTCAAGTGATTTTGGTTTTCGTTATTGATTTTTGTTACTAATTTTGATTTTGATTTTCACAATTTTGAACAACAATATTAAGCAGTCCCTTAGTCACCTGATTTTATAAGGGTGTTTCATATTATTGTTCAGAAATATGAAAATCAAAATCGATAATAGTGACAAAAAAATCAATAACGAAAAATCGAAGTCATAAACTAAAATGATTTATTATAAAGATGATCTTGAATAATGTATAAAGATGATTTCAAAAATAAAAATTGAAATCTATTTTTTTGATTTTTTTTGTTTTTATTTCCGTTTCAAAAAAACATATAGCATGTAGCATGCAGCATGTCTGTCCTTTCAAAAAAACATATAGCATGTAGCATGCAGCATGTCTGTCCTTTCATAAACCACAAACTTGTGTCTTGCTCTCACTCATAAAACATTCATACTTCTTCCCAAAAAAAAAAAAAAAACCAAAACAAAAACGAAGTCCTGCTATCGTTGGGCTGAACAAATACAAGCCCAGCCCACACTGCAACTCTAGTTCAATCCAAGCCCAAGCAAGCGAAACCCGTCCTCCCACGATTCCTCTCCTACGGGAAACGTGTCAACTCTCCATTGGCTGGACCCGCGTGGTTCACCATGTCCCCCACCGCACTGGATTGCTCTCTCCCTCTACGAACCCCATCGCCGATGACCTGAAATCAATGACGATGAAAATGAGATTATATCATTTGATTTCAATTCTTGTTTTTCTGTGTTTTCTCAGCAGAGGAGTGGTTTGCGATCAAATCTTGTCAGTTCACACAGGTACTAGGCAGTTGATTAGTTTTGATTGATTGGAACTTGATTTGATTTGAGGGTTTTTGTGGAGTGATTGTTGGGTGGTTTTGTTGGTTTTGGTTTGGGTTTTGATGGGTTTTGTTAGATTTTAGTATTGCAATACTGGGGTTTGGGGAATGTGATTGATGAGAGAGATTAGTTTTGTTGCTTAATTTTTGTGGAAACCCAAATTTGGGAATTGCATAGGATTGTTGAGAATAGTTTATCCACGTCAAGTAGGGTGAATATATTACAAATGCATATATAGATCGTGGGTCACTCTTCTCCTGTCAGTTGGTTTTGAATTGGTACACTGTGCTTTAATATGGAGGAGGAAGAGAAGTGTGATTTTTATTTTGTATTTTATTTCTTTGGGGTTTGAGTGTGAATTTAAGTGTATATGAACAATTGAATTCATGGGTTTGTTTCAACCTTGTATGATATGATTGGATCATGGCTGAACTAGCTGTTTGTTTGAAGATTGTGATTTTAATGGTTGGAAGGAAGAGGAAGAGAGAGTGACCTATAGTCATCAGGAACGCTCTGTCATAGTACTATGACTAAAGTATTGTAGTTAGGGAGCACTACTCATGGCAAGCTTCGTTGCGAATTGAACTTTGATATGTAGTTCTTCGTATGAAGAACACTGGGGTTTTTGGAATCCCCTGTAACTATGGGGTCACCGGAGTGGTCTTTTTTCATTCTGAAATATGACATGAAGGTGTCTGAGATCGTAGCTTTTGGGTTGGTTTACTGAAGCATATAATGATTTGCTCTGGTTGTGGAGAATTTGGGAGGGAAGCAATCTAATTATCTCATAGAGCGATTCATGCGAGTGTCAATACTGGGCAAAACGAAAGCAAGCTGGAACCTCTGGTCCTAGGTTTGAGGAATTTATTTATTGGTTGAATTTCACATTGTCACTTCTGCACTAGCTTTATTGATTCGATAACTTTGTGGTCTTGTCTGTGAATTATGCTAGTTTCTATTTCCTCAATCCTCAGCTACTTGATTGTGAAATTTGTATATTGGTCGTTGCATTTCTGTGGTTGTAGCTGGATCGTTAAGTCGCAGCTCACGTGAACCAGAATATAGGATTGAGTTCCATAAAGATTCTTTCCCCATTTCAACCTGTGAGTGACTGTTGGCCTTTGAATGTCAATACTTGAGCTGATTTTCGTATGGTTTAGTTTTAGGTCATCATGATCCCCGTTTTTGATAGTTTTAGCGTTGTGATACGATACAATTGACAATACCCTTTAGTTTTCATGAGTCTCTTTTGGTCTTCCATGCAGTGCTATGTGCTATGTGCTATGTGCTATGTTATGATTTTCAGGATGATGACCAGGAGTCACTCCTTGTGAGGACTAAAAAACTGGATAAGTATCTTTGTTTTCTGCCAAAAGTGGAGAAAAACAAGAGCGAAAAGCTAGTCAGTCAACAGAACACAAGTAGCCTTATAATGGAAACTGAGAAGCAGGTGAAAGTAAAGACACCAGATGAACTACTTGAAAAATTTAAGGATGTCTGCGTCACTAGAGTGAGTACCCTTCTTGTCCTATATATCAACCTGCAAGTGTATTTCCTTCCCTTGATATACATCCACATAGATTTTACCACCAAATGGATTAGGGAACTAGAAGTAGCCTAGCGACATCTGCAATGTAGTGTAATGTTTCTAGCAGGCCTTGTCAAATTGGCTGGATTTTGGCAGTTTAATTGGTGAATCAGAGTGGTTTTCCGCTCAACAATCTCAATTGCCATGCAAACTGGCGCAATCGTTGACTCTGGCTGATCAGAGTGAATCGGCTGAATCTGGAACTTAAAAAAAAAAAAAAAAAAAAACTGTGTTGCTGAACTTGATTAGTCTTTCCCCGGGAGATCCTAACTCGAACTTTGAGTGTGCAAGCCTTGGTTTCTAGTGGAAATGAGCTCCTTGCCTCCATCATCTTGTTGGAGGAATGTTATGCTTGTTGTCTGCCATTATGCTTAGTGCTAATGTCCTTTTGTCATGCAGAAAGAGGGATGGTGGACTTACAAGTTCTGCTACCATAAGAAATTGCGGCATGGCAGCTCCGTGAAGAAGAGGAAACGGTAGGTTACAAACTCTGGTGACCAGTAACTTCAATCTCTATTGGCTTGGGATGAGGATATCTGTGTAAAAGGATGAATTTTTGGGCTTTGATATGTGTCCCTGCCCCTTTGCTTTCCAATTCTAAATGTTATTAGATCCCCAGACCAAATGAACTTGAAATATTGTAAACGTATTTTCTCTGATTTTGACTAGAATTAGCTTCTTCTTCTTCTTTTTTTTACTAATGTGAACTTTATGATTAATGTATAGAACTTTGTCGATGCAGGTAGTTCAGGAATTTGTCCTTGGTGAGTGTGATCCCGAGGCTACAGCTGCTTACCACGAAAACCACTCTGATGTCTCGACGTTCAAAGATCCAGTCTGGAGATTTGTCTAGAAGGTAACGATTCCTTTTCATCCTCCACAGTTCCACGGAGACAGCTGTTTTTAGCACAATTGACTGCGGTGATGACAATTGAGAATTACTCTTTTCGAACAAAACTGGTGGAAGTGACACTTCAAATATTGTGTTTGTTCTGCAGGTACCACGCTCATATATACAATAATGGAACTACATGTGATCTCACAAACCAGTCTCGAGAAACCGAGGTATGAAGCATTCATCTTCGACCCTATGACACCTTTGTTTTTCACGGCATCTGCTACATTTTGCTTTCGTTATTGCAGGTTAGATTTGTCTGTTCGGAGCCAAAGGTTATGATCAGTTCCATCACAGAGCTATCGACATGTAAATATGTGTTCACAGAGCCCCCATGCTCTGCGAACACCCCGCATGTCTCTTCTCATTTCATTTTCCACTCCTTTGGAATTTGTATACCAAACGGGCCGCTTCTGTTGAATTTACGGGTTTGGATCATATGGTTTATTCGTTGATTGTGGATTTGCAGGTTGTTCAGTGAGGAGAGGCCCGTTTGGCACACCATTCATTGCAATCTACTTCCCTTCTGAGTCAAGAAAATGAATGAGACAGAACAAGGTTTGCACGATGAGGAGATCCAGATGGTTATAGACACTGTAAGCATGCTTGGTTTTGAGAAAGAAGAATAGCTTAGGTTCAATCTTCGTATAGTTTATACGCTTAGCGAGTTAACAGCCAAATGATCACGATGCGGCCATAGATGGCCATTTTCTCTTTGCTTTAGAACATCAATGTAATTCTACATGAATACTATGAAATGGTTGCATCAATTGTCGCATTGCTTATCATGTAATTGTCATTTCGTCTTTAGATGCTTAGCTGATTTTGTCATTTGTCCTGCAACCGTTGTTCTTTAGATGTTACGTTGATATGTTATCATGAGCGTGATATATTTCAATAAAAACTGCATAGAAGCGACAAGTGCAAAATGTATCTGCGGCAACCAGCAAACCGTTATGCCCAAGAAGTCAGAGGAAAACAGTTTTTTATCATTCCTACCGATTCACAGAATTTCCTAGAAGCATGATTAACCTGCAAAGTATACGTTCCACAACTCTATAAGCAAAATAGATTGTCAAATAAAACATACCTAATTAACGTGCACTCGGTTTCAAGGTCTCGACATTATTCCTGTACACATAAAGTTAAGACAACATAACTTCCTACATATACTTCTTTTCCCTTGATTCACTGGGAAGTGGAATGCTGTTGAGTTAAATCTAACAAAGCTAGGTACTCGGCTATTGCTTCAGCTTCTCTCGAGACATCGAGATCATAGTCGGATACAGCATCTACTCCGTCTATGTCATGGGCAAGTTGTTTTTCCATCTCCAAGTCACGGTTCCATGAATGAGAAGTTGATGAGCCAGATGCTTCACTGCTATGTGGAGGTGGCACATGTCCATGGGAAGTTGACTCAGGAGAAGAGCCTGAGGCTGGCACATCTCCATGAGAAACTGACGCGGGAGAAGATTCAGAGGCTGCTGCACTCTGTGAAAGTGGATCCTCTGTGAAAGTAAGAAGGCACAAAAAAACCCATATCAGAACAAAGAAAATAAACTAAGCATATCATTAGATTATTTTCGGTTTTGATTTCCGTGAAAATAAAAAATATTGGCAAACGGGAAGTCTGTAGTTGATAAGCCCTTCAGACGCAGGATGGGTAAATCCCTTTGTGCATGACATAGCTTGTGCAGAGCATATCTTTTTTTGTATAAATTTGCATAAGTAAAACAGCCCAAGCAAAAGCTCAGATGAGAAAATGGTTTATTTCACGAATATTATTTCCTCGGACTTCAAAGGTGGTATATGAATGTTCGGACCAACCAAACTATCGCCGAAGTGAGAAATATAAGTTCCCATACCAAACTTTAATACTTTATGAAGCACCAAGAACCAGTCCAATACCTCTTAATCGTTCTTGCCTCTTCCTTTTCCTTGTTTCAACATCAATCTGCAAGGAGCACGAATTCAAGATGAAACACTGCAAATAAGGAAAGAAAAATATATTGTATCATGGGCACCAGCATGCATGATCAAGACACCATGTGTTTACCTGAATTATGGAATGAACTTCGAAGCTCGTCAAATCATCCAGGGCCTTTTGAAAGTCATTCTCATTCCTTCGCAGGGATTCTGCGACAATCTCTCTCTCAAACCTGAAAACAACAGTCGTAAGTTTTTTCCCAACATAGCATGAATATGTAAACCAGGATCCCTCCAAAGAAAGGTGTGTAAATGAAAGGATAATCAACAATCTATAATGGATCCTTACCCCATGGAGGTCAATTCGTCAAGTCTTTGGATATCAACAGCTTTCCCTAATGAGTTGGTGCCATAGAGCTTCTGTTCCCTACATATTATAAGAATGAAACAAGAGATTAATAAAGGTGATGGAGTGGAAAAAAATGGAGTCTACTACGATTGATGATCTTACATGATTTCTTTTTGTCGTCGAAGGTCCTCTTCATATTTCTTAGCATTGCGTTCTTTTTCCCTTTCAAGAAAAGTAAGGGCGCTGTCAATGTCTTGGCTGTTCATCCACAGAGCTCTCTTTACTTCATAATCCAGGTAGCCCATGCTAACAAGAAGCGACAAGGCTTCATCTGAAACTTGAAGCTGAATACAGAAATCAGATATGCCACCATTACATATAGGGAATTCATTTTCAGAGAAGAGAGGACCATGACGCTACTCACATCAGTGCCTGACTGACTTATGAAATGAAAGAACATGGATACACATGAAACTTGAGAACCAGTTTATTGCTTCCAAGTTACTTACCTTGGAAAGTCTTGATTGAGCAAAAGTCAACAGTCGCCTCGACTTCTCTAACTGCCCACCATGGAAAGCAACAACACCTTCCAAGAGCTCAAGCCTCAAGTATCTGCAAAAAGGTTGACCAAATCGTTATAAGAAAAATGCAATGATCACCGGAACTTCAGGACCTTGTACAATTTTAAAAATTTAATGGCCATTTAAACCTATATCCAAATGGCTTGGCAGGTCTTATACCCAAACAGTTGAGGCTGAAATTATTTATATGATCTTTAAGGGCTTTCAGAGCCCTGTTTTAGAACATTGGCCTCTGCTATTTGATTAAAGCTACTGACTCTCAAACAGAAGAAGAGAGGGTGCGAACTCACAGTGCGATTTCCGGAGAACTACCCTCCTGAAGCATTCTAACACGAGAAGCGTCCTTTCCATGGGATCGTTCGATTCCTTCTCTGGCTTTTTTGAGGCGCTCTCCAGCTTCTGACAGCAAACTGATGTCTCGGAGCATGAAATAGCACCACACCATGTCTATTTGAAGGAAAGGTACATTGTCGATTCCCTGAAAGACAGATAGAAGAATCACATGATACCAGAAAAAACAAACATCCTTGGACTACAAGATGAAACACTGACAAGCGACAACATGGATAGCATTCACTGTGACAAACCTGAACAAATGAATGCTAAAGGTTAAATGTACTTGAAATATGTAAAAATTTCATGAGCAAAGGTTGGAGTCACTTACAGCAATGAGCTTAGGATCGCATAGAGAAAAAGCTTCCTGCAAAAAGAATGAGGGAAAAAGGGTTCAGATCAGGAAAGAATCAGAATGGAACTTGAGTTAAATGCAAGCCAATCTCAGCTGAGCATTTGGATCAAATATTCTATCCTCATATTCATCTTAGTTTGATGAACGTTATTAGAAGAAGCATTGTTCCACCCATGAATCAATTTCTTTTGCCTTTCTACGTAGCTGAACTAACTAGATTCAGAGAAATAATATTCATCTCATATTTTTTCTAAGAGACAATCCCTCATGTTACTTCCGTTCTCCTTTCCGCTAAAAGAATCTTTTTACTTAATAACAGAAAGGATGCTTGACAAACAGCCAAAATCATTCCACAATTTACCAATATCGCTTCTTTTTTTTTTCTTTTTCTTTTTTGTGGTTGGAGCGTGCCAATATCCCTTTCTTAATCTTCCCTTAGATGCTTTCACATCAATCTTTGGTTTGAGATTATCTTTAGCTCCCAAAGTTTAACAAACGTATCATTAATCCGATCGTATCCATGAACAAGCTGCCTATTGAGAGAGTAGAATACACGCACAGTAGTTTCACTCAAGTTAACTATCACAATGGCTTAAACATAAATGAGAACCAAGTGTCATAATTTGGAATTTTGCCATTACTAACCTCTCCCATCTCAAGTACGTCTAAAGCATCTTTATATTCTTGGTCCTCGATCAGCTTCTTTGCTTTACTATGAAGCATCAGCCCCATCATGATAGCCCTGTAAGATGAAAAAACATTAGGCATAGAGACTCCAAAGTCTGAGCCTCATCTGTTGAGTGCAACAAATCAATGATCAAACCTTTGATCAGTCTCAGAACCCATGTTCACTTTTTGTCCATTCTGATCTTCTAGTTCTATGTTGTAGTCCTCCAGTGGCACTGAGCCATCTGAGTGTCGCTCGACAAGTGCAGCTGCAGCGGCCCTGATAAATTACAATGTAAACAAAAATGGATAATAAATTATGATAACTATTACGGAGTACATTCGAGCAGACATGCATAAAGTCCGTTAGAATGACATGTCTACTCGAATGACGAAAAGATGCATCTGCTCACAAGAAATCAACAGAAGCCAAAAACATCGCGGCATACTACTCTCAACCTGTGATTTTACTATTCTAGCTAAACGCAAAGTTACAACTTTCAAGTAGAATCTTGATTCTGACTACTTTCAACCTATGATTATTAATCAACCCAAAAATCACCAATGATCAACTTATTTAGCTCCAATAAATCAGCATATTGGTATTTTCACCAACTATATGGCTTATCAACCGTATGATTGCTGGTTCAGAAACGATTGATCAACCGATTTAGAATGTATCACGTCAAGGTTCATTACTGCTTCCAATTCATATTTCCCTTCATCAACTTTGACATTCTGGGGAGCATTCGTCCACAAAATTTCCAACAAAAAGTACAAACTTTGATCATAACCTATACAAGCTAGTCAAAATCTCTATTCTATGGTATTGCCATCAAACAGATTTTATAGTTTACTGTGATCCAATTTCATCAAATTCAATATGGTTCTAATATTTTAGTGAAACATAAATTTTCAAATAAAATCTCAATTTTGATTGTCTCAGCCTAGGATCATTGATCAACCCCAAAATCATCCCACACAAGCTAGTCGTCTGAATTGTGATTCCATGTTTCAATCAAAATATTGGATTCAATTAGGTACTACCATCAGAGTCAATACTTCTTTACAATTCAAGCTAAACATACTGACGTTTACACTAAAATCTCGACTCTGTCTAGTTTGAGCCTATCATCATTGTCCATTGATCAATCTAAAACCCCAAAACCCCCAATGAACATAAAAGCATAAACTTTATATTAGAATCCCAATTCTGACTACTTTCATCCAATGATCATAGATCAAACCATAAAACCCAAAACCCCAATTAACATAAAAACATACACTTCATATTAGAATCTCAATTCTGACTACTCTCAACCTATGATCATTGATCAACCCAAAAACCCCATAGTGAACATCAAAACATTGACTGCTTTCACTCCATGATGATCAATCAACCCGATAACCCGAAAGCACAAAGTCTCCACACATAATCTGCTAACCCCTTACTTGAGTCTGGCAAGTCTCTTCCCCCTTTCCTCCTCTTCCCTCCTCACCATCTCCACCCTCCTCCCTTCCTCCTCCACCTTCTTCCCTTCCACCTTACTCACCTTAGTCGCCAACACCTTCGCATTATTCTTCACACCCAGTTCACTCAAACTCTTATCATTTTCGTCCCTCAGGATTCTGCCAGCGAATATGAGGTTGATGGAGTCGGGTTCGAGGTTGGATCGGATTCCGATCTCGGATCTCAACATGGGCACTGTTGTTGTGGTGAAATCTAGGGTTAGGGTTCCTGCCCATGTCCCTGCGATTCTCAATTGAGACGACATTGACGTGGGATTTTTGAAACAGGGGAGATGATGATGATCAAGGGACGGTTTGCTTGAGTCAAGTTGCGTCTTCTTAGAAAGTTTTGGTTTTTTTGGCCCTTATCTGGAGCAGGATTTAGTTATGAATGGTATGAAGATATGTTGTTGGATTTTGTGTCGAAAGATAATGTAAGGAAAAAATTGATTTGAGGTCATACGAGTTATTTGTGTTTGTTTATATCTTTGCACGTGAAGATCAAATATTAAGATTGAAAATCGATTTTTTTTAAATTTGATTCCCAAATACAATCATATAATCATTAATGAATTTATTTATGATTAAATAATTAATCGAGCGCAAAATATAATATGAGGTTGAGATGCTTCGGATTAGATAGTTCGAGGGTTGATTTTCTTTCCATTTCAAAAAACTTATAATACAGTGTATGTGTGTTCATGATTGATTATCTTAGGGTAGCTTCTTTGTGTCAAGTAATCTTAAAGATCCATTAGTCAACATATTTTGTTAAAAATAAGTAATATGAGGGTTAAATGTTTTTCACAAATTTTGATTTATATCGTACGACGATCAAATATGATATTTTCGTAAATTTATCGTGAAAGGTCAATAAAAATTATAACTTACGTAAATCGAGTACACGTTTTACAACGATCAAACATTATTAAATCAAATTTATTATCATGTCTATCCCATTAAAATTACAACTTTAATTTATGTCAATGATAGAGTTATTCACATTACGAATCGTATATAAGACGATCAAATATCGTTTTACAAAAAAATATCGTAAAATGCTAATAATGTAACATCCTAAAAATTATAACACAACCTTATTTGAAAATTTAGTTGTTCAAAACTATCTAAATACTATATTTTTTTTATCACATAAATTCATCTTACTGCCTTTTTCTCTTCCCTTTTTTTTCTCCATCTCCTTTCTCCCACACAACTTGAAGGATAATTTAGTCTATATCTAATAGAATTAATATGCAAATAAATTCTCATAAAAAATCAAATATCGCATTTAGTGTGGGACGAAGGAAATATATAATTTATTATATATATATATATATATCCACAAAATATTTTTTATGGGACATCAGTTATTTGAGACGTCATCAATATTTTCAAATTCTAAATAAAAAAATATTTTTTTTAAAAAATAAAAGATATCCTATTACAATGAAAAAAAATGAATCCTCTATCATTAGTCGAAATTTGGAGAAAAAAATAATCCTATCATCTATTTGAAACTTCAAATTTTTAATTCTTTTACAAAAAAAAACTTAAATTATATTTAAAAATCATTGAAACAAAATAGAAAAAATCTAATTTTTTTTACTATGACATGCCATAATTTCGTTTAATATATATCATTTGAAATCACAATTAAAAAAAACTACAATCATAATATATTCATATAATTTAACACATAGATGTATAAAAAGAGTTTGACGAATATATATCATTACATACATAAGTTTAGCTGTATTTATTAAAATCAATGATCAAGATTAAAATATTATAGAAAAATACATCTTAGATGAGATCCCAATAATTAAGAGATTCACTACCATCAAGTCGCTCCATGTTCCCAAACAAATCTACAATCACCTTTTAATTTTGATCATTGATTTTAACGACAAATCTTTATGTTTGTTATGATATATATCCATTTTTCTCATTAAAAATCATCATAAATACTACTCCTCTTATCCCACAATAGATGTATCACTTTGATATAGCACGTATGTCAATGTAAAATTTGATATGTTTATAATGACGATCAATTTTTTTATATTTATCGTGAAACATCAATAATTATATAAACTTCATAGTTCAATTTAATAAATGATACATAACGATAAAATATAATTAAATATAAAAATTATATATATATATATAATATTATAAAATACATATATCTTGTACCATGGAGGGTGGAGTAGTAACCTAGTTATGCAAACACATGATGAGTGTGAAACCATTATCTGGTGTGATACAAGTCACAGGTAGCAAGTCACAACGATATATGCCTGCCAGAAAACTCAAAGCCCAACGCCGCCGGCCCTCTTTCTCCGTCCCCGTCGCCGGAACTTAACTCCGGCGCCGAAGTATGACCTGCGAAAATTGACGCTGTCGATTTCCTTAAGATTCGATGAACAGCTTCTGGAGGAATGCAGACGCATTCATTCCCTCCGCTAAACCCTAACCAGGCATGCCTATTGCCTCTGATTTCAGTCTTGAAGTCAGTTAGGGTTTGTCTTTCTAAGGTCATTGCCATTATTATTGTTGAATCCCTTTGTGATTCGATCGCGTGGAATTTCTAGCAAATTCGTGTATTTGAGTAATGAGTTGATTGATCGATGAGCAACATGAAAATATTCATTGGTAAGGTGCAAGAAGTTCCTACTTTGAGGTAGATCCGTGAAACACAACATTCCGTCAGTAAGTTTATGTGAAGGACGGGATGCACATAGTCTTATATAATATCTATTATGATATGACAATAAATCAATTACACCCTAACATTCTCACGGATTGTCGAATCCCCGACACTTGGATAGAGAAACATGGCCGTTCATCCCTGAGTCAAATCCTTGTTGGCAGTTAGAGATATATGTGCAATGCAACAAGAACATTTTACTTCAAATTAAGTTTGTCCTTATAATTGAGAATGTTTCTGTAATAAGTTGTTGACGTCAAGCTATTGGCATCAGTGAGCGAAGGCCACAATGAGTGCAACATGGCCTTGTTACAAATTTATAGCGACGTCAGTTAAACTGACCAATGGCTTCAAAAAATAATTAGACCAAGGGGTAAGATGTCATCCTTTCTGTGGAAAAATATGTCTGTATAGTGATATGACGACTCCAAATAGTAGTAACATGATATTCGACTGCAGATGGAGATGCAGTAAAAACTGTCTATTTGCTATATAAGGAACCATTGGAATTACTTTGGAAAGTAATGCTGAGCAATGCTGGTGATTATGATACATACACATCCGCGTCGAGGTTATTGCAGCTATGGCTATGGGTTTGACAAGAACTAGTATCTGCACAAGCTTAATAAAACATAGAACTTATGTTCGGCTGTCACGCATGAGCATCTTGCGGAGCTTTGCATTATTTCCCAACTTCAGGATACTGTCCAGGACGAAGTGGAACCACGTTTTCCTCCAATGAGGATTTATGAGAAAAACGGTAATGACCATTGTGAACATGGATACGAAGGAGACTCCGAAACTGATGTCGAAGATGCTCACGAAGGAATGAAGGTTTCTGAACATCTAATTAATATATAATGAACTAGAATGACTTTATGATCCCTTTATTAATGAATTCCTTTTTAGAGCATATTTAATCAGACCGATTGCAAAAAATAATAATGAATATATTTTTGTAGCATATTTAATCATACCAATGGAAAAAAATTTAAGCTCAATAGATTTTTTATCTTTTTACATTCCTAGATCTCTTCCGGTGATTCGAGGGGACGACATAGTGCTTCCCGAGGACGATCCAGTTGACGCGGCAGTGCTTCGCGAGATCGTCTTTCTGATAGGAGCATCGAGAGTGCTATGCCATCGACTGTTCCAGCGACGGTTCCAGAGGTTGAGCTTGATTAGTTCAATATTATGACCGATGTTTGGCACGGTTATGATCAGTTAGCACAATGTTGACTCCAGATGAGCCTTCTCCTCGTGCATCTACAACAGAGCGGCTTTCATCCTCTCGTGTTGGTAGATCTAGACTTCCAGACGTCAATCCTAGTTCTCCATCACATCCAGATACCCACCGGTAAAATTGTTTTCATTCACAATCTTTTAAATTCTCATATATATATATATTACATTTATGCATCCTTAATATTGACATATTGTTTTTCCTTACATGTATTCGCTATATCAATTTTGTAGGTTTTATCACATTGATGTTGTGAGGACAGTCATTTCCTCATTCACCGCCTTTTATAAGGAATTGTGGACCTCCTATTCACAGATTCCATTCCAGGCCCGAGATCGTATGTTTGGTTGATTCTCGGTACAAATATGAAATATAATTTTCATTTATCTCTAATTTTATTTTGATATCTCTAACTACACAAATTAAATTTATTCGATAATGTCCTTTTTTCAGGCTCAGTATACTTGGGATCCTTTCCTTGATAGGGAGGTATGCGTGGCTTGGGAGGACGCGTTGAAATAACGTTTCCGAGACATCTTCTACAAGGCTCGAATTGCTCTCTTTAAAGATAGATTTGAGAGCGTCTAGTGGATGCCATACGGGCTTCAGATGCAGTTATTGGAGACGGAGTGCACGAGTGAGGAATTCATTACAAAATTTGTGATCGTCACATAGAATCGACAAAGGGGAACGCGCACACACTCAGGACATTGTGTAATCTATTGTCATTGGAAAGCGAATGGTAAGTTTTTTGTTTATATATATTATTTACAGTAAGTAAAAGAAAATTATAAGACTCATAATATTTACATTTCATTTTTTTTGTGACACCTTTGAAGAAAAAGGTCTTGGCCTTTGAGACATTCATTCAGATTCATAAGAAGTCTGATGCCCCGGACGTGGTAGAGACCATTCAGACAGGGAAGTCTATTGCGGATATTCTGTTAGTTGACGAGCCAACGACACAATTTCGGATAATTTAGCTTTTATTTCTTATGTTTTAAATTATATTACAAGTATTTTTCGTATGACTAATACATTAACAATATCTAATGCAGGATTCATATTTTGTGCTTCTCAGTCGACGGCCTGAGTCGCAGGTGGATAAGGTTTTTGATCATGAGGTTGCACAACAGCAGTTTTAGACTGTCGCTAATCAAAACTTTTTTTGGAGGTTTTTCGGACCGACAAGAGAAGGGTATATGAGATTGGGTCAGCTGCGACCCAATTGTACCATAAGTCCATGCTCAGCTCTTTATCCAGGACTCGTTCTTAGGGTTCTCGGGGGATTCCGAAGGATTATTATCAGCTCAAGGAAGAAGTCCTCACCCTCTGACAAAGCCAGGCTAGGATGGAGCAACAGATGACCTTCCTGTTCATGAAGATGGACGAGGATCCTTTTACATGTTAGAACAAGGTTGGTAGAGCTTTTCCTCTGTTTCAACCACCTCTGGAAGACGACTCCTACCCTCTAGAGTAACGTGATATTCGACTAACTGGCCATTGAATTTGTGTAAACATTTAATTTGTGTATAATTCGAGATTTTAGTTCAATTTTGTTTATGTTTGTTTTGTTTCGGTTTGATGGATGCGAGAGGTACTTGCGTTTGTTTTGGTTTGTTGAAATTTCAATTTCTTTTTTAAATTATCCAAAATCCATCGCTAACGTAAACTGGAATATATAGCAACGGAATTTCATCGCTAAAGCTAAATATTTATAGTAAAAAATAATATTTAAACGACAGATTTTCGTCGCTGATGTTTTACAAAAACTAAAAATATTTTATCGATGAAAATCTGTCGTTAATATTTCTAATACGAAAAACATAAATATTTGCAACAGAAAAGTTAATCCGTCGTAATTTTTTTTGTATTGGCGACGGATCTGTTGCTAAATTTTGCACTAGTGACAATGTTTTTAGCTACGAAATGATTCCTCTTAGTTAAATTGCTGTTTTTTTTGTAGTGCAAATTTCATGGTGAGCATACAAGCGCCATATATTAACATAATGAGTTCTACATAAATAAATAAACGATGCTCCACACTTTACATAAATTGTATATATAAAGCTTTGAATATGATACGAGTTAAAACAAATTCAATCCATCGGTTGGTGTTTAGACATTAAGATGAAATCAAAATTGAATTATGTTATTGGTGTATCAATCTCATCCCTCAAGCCTCAAGTATTCCTTGCAATAATATTCTTTGGATCATTTGTTTGAATACACATACCATTATTTTCCAATTTCAATCCCTAATACAAATTGTGAAAGTGTGGAGGCCAAGAGGTTAAGATCTAGATAAAAGGGCGCCCAAAAATAACGGAACATTTAACTAACTTTTGAACCCAAAGCCATTTTCCATCATCAAGAATGGTAGTCAAAGTCTCTGATCCTATCATTTCTCTCCTCACTCCCCTTTCATCTCTCCCCCTTCTCTGATCCTATACAACATTGCATATTCCCTTTTCATATCGGATCCGATCTGATCACTTTCATCGTTCTTGTGGCTCTTCTTGGCTTTACTATGCATTTTTCGCCATTCTTTAGACCATCCTCTTCTTCGATCACTCGATTGTTTACATCAATTCGTGTAGGTCGGAGTAGTGTGTTTAGGGACAAGAGAACTGAGCCATCGGCATCATTGTTGGATCCTGGCAATGATGGTGGATCGATAAGAGCATCTTTGGCATCAGGGCTTGTAGTTGTTGTAGCCTCGAGTTTGGGGTTCGGCTATTGGTCACAAACCCAAGATTCTTGGGTTGCATTTGCGGATCAGCACGCCCCGAGTGGTTTTGGGGATCAGTATTCTGATGTCGGAGAATCCAGTCAAGAGAATAAGAAGCCCAGATTTCTCTTCGGAGGTTGGACCAATATTTAATGTTTTCTTGTAGATCTCATGCATCAAGGATTGTTTTGTGCAATAAAATGGTGTGATACATGCAGTACATATGCTAGTTCTAGAAAGAAGGATATATGTCTTTATTTGCGATTAATATGGTCATTTGGATGATTAGAGTTCAAATCTTGATAAATGAGACAATTGTTTTGCACTGATACTTGGTACTTGGCAGTGTTGATTAAACCAATTTGGTCTGCAAATCCACTAGGATAAAACCGTCGCTGCCATCTGTGATACAGGAGGAATCCGTCTTATAAATCGGCTTTGCGTAATGGCAGAGTCATGTATCTACATTGCTCCAGAGTCGAGAACCCCTTGACATCATGATGCGAGCCCGAACTTGATGACTTTTATGAAATTTTCTAATATTAGCTTCTGTTCGCTAGTTCATTTCGTCACCGTCAACTAATTATAACAAAGTTACTTTTTGCTTGTTTCTTGCAGATGATTATAGACGGAGAGTTTTCTTCAACTACGAGAAACGCATTAGGCTGCGAAGTCCACCTGAGAAGGTACCATGTTTGAAAGGTCTTGTAACCATAAAAAATAATCTGTTCCATGACTAATACAAATCGTATACATATTAGACGCCCTTCATCGACATGTAATTTTGATCTCTATACATTCATTTCTCGAGCAACTTCCATTAGGAAATAACTTAAGAATGAGATTGCCTTGGTTCAGGTTTTTGAGTACTTCGCATCTGTCAAAGCTCCTGACGGGCAAGTATTCATGACTCCAGCGGACCTGATGAGGGCGGTGGTTCCTGTTTTCCCTCCATCCGAATCGAATCATGTCAGAACAGGAAATCTGAAAGGGGAAAGACCTCCAGGGGAGCTGCGTTGCGCACCTTCAGAGTTTTTCATGCTTTTCGATACTAACGGTGATGGCCTCATATCTTTCGCCGAGTGCGTGTTATTTCTTCGCATAGATTGGATTACTAGGAATGAAGAGAAAATATTCTTCACTCATTTTTTATTGTGGCAGGTACATCTTTTTGGTCACTCTGCTGAGCATTCCTGAATCAAGCTTCTCGGTTGCCTTCAAAATGTTTGATCTCGACCATAACGGGCAAGTGATATAATACTTATAATCATTGCTATATCGCAAGTTTTTTTTCGTAAGCTAAAACCAATTAAACATCCTCATTATGATGGTGAGCTCAAATGATTGTTTCCTAATATCCTCAGAAGATGTGGAATCCTGACCTTATGGTCAGAAGGATGAGATAAGAATGAATGGTTTACCACTGAGCCAACCTATCTTGACATAATACGTCTAAATGTTAATTTATATTTTGAACTTTTAACGTTTACACGTGACAACAACGTGCATTCTTGAATAGAGAGATCGACCGGGAGGAGTTCAAGAAGGTGATGGGACTGATGCGAGCATATAACAGACAAGGAAGACAGCACAGAGATGGCAAAAGATCAGGGCTCAAAGTTACAGGTCCTGTCGAAAATGGAGGTCTCATAGAGTACTTCTTCGGCAAAGATGGAAAACAATTACTTGAGCACGACAAGTTTGTTAAGTTCTTAAGAGATCTGCAAGACGAAGTACGCTGTCTCTTCCTCTCTATCTGAATTTTGATTTCCTTGCTTGCATCGTTTGTAACCGGGTCTGGATTGGTATTACAGTGAGTAATGACACATTTGTTCACATAATGGCTGCTGTTTAAATTCGTAGATCGTCAAATTGGAGTTTGCACACTATGACTACAACCTGAATGGAAAAATATCATCAAAGGACTTTGCATTGTCGATGATAGCTTCCGCTGACATGAGTCACACAACCAAGTTTCTTGATCGTGTTGATGATATCAGCAACAATCCTCAGCTGAAGAATATCCAAATAACTTATGAAGAGTTCAAGAACTTTGCACAGTTGCGCAAGAGCTTGCGCCCGTTGTCCCTGGCGCTCTTCAGTCATGGGAAAGTGAACGGGATTTTGATGAAGGAGGATTTCCAAAGAGCTGCTTCCCATGTATGTATCATTTATGATACCAGATTCTGTTTCCTCCTAAAATCAATGGTAAATTGACTCAATATAAACTAGCTCGCAAAACTCATGATTCAGATGAATATGAGCTGTTGAGTAGCCAACAGACGAGTTAAGTCTAATAAATCCACCCATGCAGTGTGCTCTACAGCTTAAACAGTTGCAAATCTTGCATTAATTATACCTGCAAAATATGTAGCCAAATCAACTGATAACTTTTTCCTCAATGCATTAGGTATGTGGGATATCAGTCACAAACAATGTGGTGGACATAATATTCCACGTCTTTGACACAAACAGGGATGGCAGCTTAAGCTCCGACGAGTTCCTGAGAGTGTTACAGAAGAGGGAAAAAGAGATCAGCTCACTGCCTAGGGAGAAGGGACTCAAGGGGTTACTATCTTGCTGGTTAGACTGCACCCGCGGCGATTGTTCTTCTTCCAATATCTTCAACTGATTATGTTGTAAATGTCTCTACAAAACAACTTGGAATGGTCGTTAACAGAACAAAGGTTTCCTAGCTCCAAGCTTTTGAGTAAGTACTTGTTGCAAAATTCATGTAAGGATTAGCTCAACGGAGCAGCTTGCTAATTGGTTTCTCAGGGTTCTTGCAAATTCGATTACATTTAAGCGATATAGTAGACAAATGTACCGCTTCTGGAGCTTGCGCTAGAAATTTACAGTTTCTTTATATCAAACTATGAGCATCGGTTACGGTCGATCATTTGCTGAGTATTTGTTATGAGGTAAGGCGTAATACTATTTCTTTAGTAGTGTATAGTTTACTAAGTACTAGGCGCTCTTACACATGCTATGATCTTGATTTGCTATAACTGTTAAAACGTCTACATTGTTATAATAGTTGTGTATAATAATGGTTACCAGAGTCCTATATTTATAGGACTTATGATCGAGAATATGATACGGAATATGCCGTTACAACGGTCATATTGCAACGGTTATATTCCAACGACCATATTACTAATATTAAAATAATATATTCTAACAATAACCATACTATTGACTAGTTGGACATAAATCGCACCGTCAATGCCGCCTCAATAAACTATAGGACCGTCATCCCCATCGAAATCTGGAGCAAATTATGACAAATTCCAGGAATCAGACACTATTTCATGTAAGTCAATTACTTTGTGCAATTTAATTGAGATCCGAGGACAAGAAGATGCACATTTGATGGAAGTCCATGTTCAAATAACATTTGTTTTATACTCCTAGCAATCACTTGGGTGCAACTTGTAGATTTAGTAAAGAAATCACCTCTGTATCATAATCATGAGCCAATTTGTGCTTGAAACTTTGGTCCTCCATACTTAGATGTTGGTTTCATGAGGATATATAAACAATGATTAGACTTAATACTATTGACTATTAAGTATGTAAACCTCTCATATTCTTTGATATGGTGATAGGTGACAAATTCATGAGCTCCGCATGAAAACGGACCCACATGCCTAAGTGAAACAAATATTATTGAATGTCGAGATATCGATTTTTAATAGAACTAAATTTAAATTCCGAAAACTCAGAATTGAGATTAGAAATATTGATTTTGAATAATGTGTCAACGCATAAATGGATCCTGAAGATGCATTTATAAAGTTTTTGCATAAGATAAGCAAGCCAATAATCAAGCAAAGGTTTTTCACGCTATGACATTTTAAGAAAACGTATTAGTTAATTGTCGGACGACTACATGAGGTTGGGTACTCATTATAATCTCACAAACAAGTCCAGACTTAATGTAACAGGATCACAAATATCATTTGCATACCCTTCATTTATACCTCAATAATACCAACCCACATGAATATTCTATGAAATTGAAGAATCGACGTTCGACATATTCAATATTGCTGCATAATGAACTCTCGAAAAGCATGATTTGCCTACGTGGTCATTTTTCATACACCGTTCGATGTATTGCACTAAAGCAAACACTTATAACAAACTCTAATATAATGTGGATTACCATGCAGATAAGAATTGTGCTCATTTAACTTGACCTAAAACCCTAAGTCGATGGATTATGAATTATCCACACATGCATGATATCTGATTTCCTGAACAACATTAGAAATTTCCACAAACACAATTTCAGCAAGAAACATGCAAAACTCATCTATAATTAACGAACGATGGAGAAAACTCCTGATATCAAAGATAATATTATGCGTATTAAACCGCGACACTTAGATTACAAAATCCATCGGCCCAAAAGCAACTTGCTAGTGGGCCCAGAACCAAAGCCCAGTAACAACCTCAATGGGCCCAGGAGGCAGGAGACACAATAAATCCAGTGGGCCAGCCCAATGGGCTGACAGGGTTCCGACACGGACGGGCACATGCGAGTACTGTTGTCCACCTGAGCTGTTGCCACACCACGTGGCCCGTTTTCAAATTTGCAATGAGAGATTGCCAAGTCGATGATGGCGATGGTGGCGATGGTGTGGTGATGTGGACGTACATGTGGATTTGTCGGGTTCGAGGGACAGCTAACGGACAAGACTGGAATTCCCACCTCAACTAATTAAGGTCAAATGACTAACGAAGTGTAATTAAGGTAACGTACAAGAAGCTAACATAAGTGGACCGATTATGAGTAACGACCACACCCATTAACACTGTAGTTGTCCCATCATGATCTCATGAAAAAACAAACAAATACGCTAACGGTATCAAAACATATATTATCGTTATATTATTTAATATATTTTTTTAAAAGATTTGTTATTAGTCTCAATGACATAAGAAAATTATATCACTGATCCATTAATAAAATACATGATTTAAAATATCATTAATATTAATTTTATGTAAAACGATATTTGATCATCTCATTATCGTTCATATCACGTTCAACTTTATTATGTTATTATTGATTTTTTTTATTTTTTTTGGACAGAAAGAGTATTTTCTATCAATGAGTGTTTTTTTTAGACAATTGAGTACAACATCGGTTGACCAGCTCATATGGCATCAGGATACAATAAGATTCGGTCTCTATATTATACTAAGGACGATCAAAAAAAGATAAAGAAAAAAAACCAAAATATACCAGGATCTTTTAGGGCTTATTCACTATTCGGATATGATAGGACATTATTAACATTATCGCAGAAGGTCGGCGTTTGGTGGTGGGCCGGCTAATAACAATGGGAGGCAATCGGGCGATAGGCCACGACAGCAGGAAGAGGTCGAGCAACAAGCGACGACCTCAACCGTTGGGGGTCGAGCAATATGCAGTGTCGGGTCAGGGTCGGGGTCGAGCTATGATAAAGCTATATATCAAGCAACAGTGAAGTAGAGATGTTGGAATACGGCCTTCGCTCAACAAGGCTTGCATCATTATAAAAAAAAAACAAAAACAAAAAGAAAATCAAATTATGAAACCCTTGAAAAAAAAAAATAAAGCAAAATATAGCTGCTTCATCAAAACTAGGTGCAAAGAACCAACTAGATTGATCTAGTGGATAAATAAAAAATACAGAAACAAAAGCAACAATTGGACCAAAAAGACGATTGCATTATAAGGTCGTAATTGAACTGATTGAGCTAGTTCAAATTGACATAACATAAAATCAATTAGTCCGAAAGCATCGTGGAGAGCAACAAAGATCCACATGTCGCCTAATTGACACAATCGGGTCAAATCTCCTTATGTTTCAGAACCTCATAGTAATATGTATTTTGATGAATTTCATTTTTATAACTAACAATATTCAGTCGTATCTTAATATGTATTGTCATATTGGAGTATATAATTTATTATCCGTTTAATGTTTCAAGATAAATTTGTATAAAATAATATTTGATTGTCCTGCAATGTTAGTCAAAACTTATCTCAACAATCAAACTAATTGATTAATAATAATGTAAATTTCCTAGAAATTATTTTTTCTTTCTTAATTATCAACTAGTGATAGGCATTTTTTATTCACCATTTAGTTTGGTTTTTCAAAAGTAAATCGAATTCTTTCCCGTTTTACCCTTTTAACCTGATTCAATTAATTACCCTACCTAATCAAATCACTACCCCAATCTCTCCACCTTTTTCGTAGCCGCCTCCCTCTCCGTGCTCAAAATCAAGACAATTGCATCGAGAATCAACCGCACAAGGAGGAATCAAATTGCCAACATGATTTTGGAGAAGAGCTTCAATCTCGTGGATATCAAGAATGAAGTTGATGATCCGATAACCATGATTTTTCCTTCGTTTTTGCTTCGGTTTTTCTGCTTTTTACTTTACTCTTTGATGTTTGACTCTTATTTTTAGGATATCAACCAGGAGGATTTGATTGGCGAAATGAAGAGTAGCACTGTTTGATCGTGGGACTGAGTAGAGGAGGAAACAAGTTCACGATGTTTGATGGACACGGACTTGTGAGATCCTTTCATGAATTGTGGGGCTCTCTTGATGCCATTTCGTGTCGGGTTCTGTTTAATGGTTTAGTCGGATCGAAAGCGAGTTTCGTGGCTAATTCGTTGATTGAAACGGTTGGGTTTACATCGGAGCAGGGGTTCTCGGCTGGGTTTGGAGATCTAAAGATTGAGTAGAGATCAACGTTGCGATCATCGTAAATACGCACTGAGTTTATCCATGCTCACTGGGGTTGTTAAGATGTGTGTTGTGATTGAATTTTGTATTGTTTGTAACAGTATGCATGAGGATGAAAATGACGATGATGAACATCATTTAGATTTAGGATTGAAATGATGATTGTAATGTATAATGATTGTAATATTTTATTTATTTATTTTGATTAAGGATAAAAAAAATCATAATTTGAATTTATGAATTAATTGATAATAAAATTTAGACTCTGGGTAATCAATAAAATAAAAAATCACTAATAGATAATTTTCTCTAAAATAATTCCGCTGCAATTTTCCATCAAACATGATGAATTTATCGCACCTCATCTTGTGTATCAAACATGGCAAAGAATTAAAACCTTATGAAATACTCGTAGATTTTGTGGATCCAACTGGGGAACGATAACAGGGACTTGGCAAGCATCAATTCATTGTCACAGTTAATTCGGGAACAACAGTACTGATTATTCGGTATGATTTCAAAATTAAAGAACAGTACGTGCATTTACATCCTCCCATCAATCTAAATCATCTGAAATATATAAAGACTCAAGTGTGATTGAACAGTACTCTTATGTTGGAAAATGATGGCAAAATGTATTTTGCGACTAATGTCAAGAGATCATCAAAGATGCATTTTCGGCGAGCTCTAAACAGTGTCACCGTAAACTTAACTCGTATACTTTAGTGTGCCTTTCGAGAATATTTGCCGTATTTTCACCCCATTATCTCTTCAATGCATTATCTCTTCAATGTATTCTGTTCGATTCATTTTTGTGCGGGGTGTATTTCATTGAATGTATATAGATTGTTCCCTACCTCACTATATTCACTTATAAGAAATTAATCTCATCTCCCGCTCACTGATCGAATAAAGTTTAGTATATTATTCTTTTCGTTTCATAATAATTATAACATATATGTATTTTATATTATTATATATATATGAATACAAATCGCGTTGTCATATTAAATCACATTTGATCATCCCGCAACGTATATTAGGTTAAAATACGTAACTTACACAACCATTCATGTTTCACGATAAGTTTAGAAAAAAATAAGTTTTATCATCGTTGCACGCGTGTCAAATTTTGTATCGATACACGTATCAGATCAAAATGTTATGACCATTTTGAGACGGAGGTAGTAGTATGTATTCCCTCCGTTACATTAAAATTAAAACGTTGCATCATCACTATACTACTCAACACGTATTTTGAAAAATTTCGTTATAATAAAAAAATTATTTTTCAGATGTTACAATTTGAACAGGACAAACGGAATATGAAGCATCCCTAGCATTTCATGATAAACTTAACACAAAAAAGAAAAAAAAAGTTGATTATCCTGTGATATCAATCAAAACTCACGTGACTAGATTTAAGCATATGTTCTCCAACCCTTGTAACATGGATGGAGCAAGTAAATTCGGAACGAACGTCACGAAAATTGGGGAAAAGATTGATCCATCAATTCAACAAAATTTTTGATGCCTCACGAGATCGATGACCAAACAGGGTTGTGGTAGGAGCAAGAAGAGGCCCCTCTATGACGAGACATAGAACTGAATCAAATATATACTCCTGTGCGAAAAGGTTGCAAAAGACATGGCACACTATTTAGCTTCGTTGTAACAGTGAATATTAATTTTATTTGGCCACCGAGGTTAAAACTACAGCGACCTCGTGCGGTGAATATTGAGCATTACGGTTATAACTCATGATTTCAATATCACAACTGTTTTGCTATCATGTTGATCAATCAATTTTAAAAAAAATACCAAGTGATGTTATATGATTGATTATGTATAGTCATTTTAGTAATACATTTAGCAAATATTCCCTCCTTTATGAATTAAATGAAACAGCTTCATTTTGTACAGAGTCATATGTGATTGTTGAATTTGCGTTGATTTATCAAAACCTATACTTGGATGATAATAGAGTTTATTGTATCACTTGAAAAAATACGTAGTTAGCGTAGTGCGGTGTCATTATTTGATGTTCTTTGTATTAGAAACCTTGTAAAAAAAAACATGTACATTATGTTTTAGAACGAGACAAATTAATGACGGTCAATAATATGCATGGGACTGGGAAGTAACTCTTCTTCTCGTAATATACAATGCTATAATATCATTCCTTTTACATAGAGATTTAGTTTTCCACCAAGCCACCCAACATATT
>LIEC01008660.1:0-11863 GCA_001925005.1 Drosera capensis | reverse complement strand
GTGGGAATCCAGCCAACATGGTATCAAACATAAAACCACCAAACTATAAAAAAAATTAAAGTAAAAAAAATAAGAAAAAAATGAAATTAACGGTTAACCTCCATCAATCCAGAGAAAAACAAGCAAGATATAGCCATGTTTACTGGATTAAATCCAACCCCACAAATCCCATCATAAAATTATCCTTTCGTAGTTATAGTGGAATCCGTAGAAGGAATATTATGATACAGAGGGGTCTGTATACCTTGAGAAATAGACCCTAATTCTGAATGCTCTCCAAGATCAACCTCAGCAATAAGGTCAATTACAGGTGATGAACCCTCAACTATTTTTAATGTCTCCTCCTGAGTTACTACTGGGATGGCAGAAAGGTCTTGTGCAGTGGACTCTATAGCAATCGTGTCTATGAGCTCATCATCTGAGGGGGGATTATCATGATGGTGATATATGCCTGCAGCAAGGTAAAGATGGCACTTGAAGTAATTTATAGAAGTTTGGTCTTCATATCTAGTGTCATTATAACCCCAGATGGGCTCGCTTGTTCTTGAAGAGCTATTTGCTTTGATAATTATTTTCATTATAGCAGATGTTCAGTCTAACTCAAATCCCTGAGCCATGGACGTGTCTGTAGGGGTCATATCATCATTAACCCTTTGAAGGATGTGACAAAGAGGTTTCTAGTTAGTTAGAGGCCTATCATCTTTCTTTGACCTTCTAGTGCTTCTTCTTCTGGTGAAAGCAGTAAGTGGTTTGGTGGGAATGTTTGATAAGGAATGGTGGATGTAGAGGTTGAGATTTGTTGGGCATTTTGGATGTCACTTTGTATGGTTGCAGCAACCTGAGCCTCCATAGTAAGGTTGAAGAGGGATGTTGTAAGTGGCTCATCTAAGAGATGGCATTCTCTTTGATTGCTAGTTTTGCTGCAAGGATAGAATCTTCCTCAATTTGCCTCTAGCACCTCTTGGGCTTAGGCTATTCAATAAAGACCTCTTTCCCTTTAGCTTTGGGGTCTTGAAGTCTTTTCATGTATATGGTGGTGTTTGGATGATGATGTTTGTGGATATGATTATGGTTATTGATATAAGAGTTGGTGTTGATGTTGTAGTGGTGAGGCTTTAATGGTGGTGCTGATAGGGTGGCTGTCTTCATCCATTTGCATAGAAGTATCCTTTTCCCTTTCTCAAAGGTTCATAAAGGTGTTGCTTCATGTGCCAACTCATTGAGCACCTTAGCAATCACTTCAAAGGAAGTGGTGATACAAGAGGAGCATTCTTTGCTGGTGTAGTAACCTTAGTGATTGCTGCAATAGACTCTACTATAGTACGACTGGAGTGAGTTTATTATGAAGCCTTGCTGGTCAGGGAAGACTCAGAAGGAAGAACCAGATTCTGCTTGGTGATACCCTTCTTTGCCTTCTTGAAAGCCTTTTTTTAGAGCCCTTTTGGACATAGGAACCTTCTCCATAGCAGCATCAGTAGTTCGTGCAGTAAGGGCATGAGGAGCTGTAGTAGCCTAAGTTTCAGTAGATTCAGACTCGATTATAGTACTTTAAGAGGTCTCAGCAACTTCTAGTATAGTGGCATTTGTAGCACCCTTGCTTTCTGGTTTGACTCCCCAATTAGAGATAGCTTTTTCATTTATAATCTTGTTGGCATTTAGCTTCTTCCCTTGTAGTGTAGGAATTGCCACCACATGTTCGAGAATCAAACTCCATATCCTTTCCAAGAAATTTTGCTTATAGAATATCCCTAACTATTGAAGAAGAATGTAGGTCCAATTTATCTTCTTTTTCATGATAATTGTACTCATAATTGTCAACTGGTTCCATATAATCTGGCCTTTACCATGTTCCCTTGACAACAGTACTTTTTTATGGCGTTTGCAAGAAGTTTGTACTTGAGGGATAGTACAACCCTCATTGTTTGGGTGATCCTGATCCTCTTCCCCTAGCATCTGTAGCATGACTTCTTGACTGGTTTCCTCATCAAAATCAGTATCCTCTTCCTTGGAGAGCTTGAGAGCCAGTTTTAGGGTTTCTATGTTTATGGTTAGGTCCTTGTCCCGAACCTTATCACATATCTTAATCCCATCATCATCCTCGGTGACGTTGTTTTTATATGCTCTTACACTATCTAGGAAATATTCCACTGACCCTAGAAAGATTCCCATTATTCTCAAGGACGAACTGCAATCCTGTGAGTGAAAATAGGATGACAACTTCCTTGATGTCGACACCAGCCATATTATAGAGATTCAAAATTAAGTACAAATCCTATTTGATATTTGTTTTCAGAAGATTCGGATTCAGTCTTGCTCTTCAATTTAGTCATTTTCGATGCCTTTTGAAGTTTTTAGAAGTTGAGAGAGAGTTTTGGAAATTTAAGAGTAATTTTAGAAAGATAAATTTATCTTAATAGGATAAGTGTAAAGGGTAAAAGGTTTGACATGGGTCCTTATTTATAATAAATAAAAGGCCAAAGGAAATATGATGTTAACATTTTGTGTTGCTAGGGAGTAATGGAGGGTGGAGTTTAAATGATTGTAGAATTTCAAAAACAAATATAGTTTAAAAAAATCTATATCGTTGGATGTGTCCTAACAACACGTAACTTATATGTTACTAGTAACAAACTCCCTTTTTCCAAAATAGAAACCTTTTCAATTTGATAATGAAAAACTAGGTTGTGTATGTGGTTACAAACTATTCCTTGGGAGTAATCTTAAAACATGACTACATTAAGGTAAATTCCAAGCATTGCCGTAAAAAGGCTTAAACCTTTCTCCATAGCCTGATGTCTTTGTTTATAGTAGCGCTCAATCCGAGTGATGAATGCCTTATGCATTTAAAACAAGCATACCTAACTCTCCTCTAAAATAGACAAATTTAGATTATTCTAAATTTGAGACTCTTTCTTACTGAACCATGACACGAATCTTGAACCAAGATATTGGCATGATCTGCTTGTACTTTTCCTATCTATTCTACAACCTGCAAAAGTTAGCATCTGAGAAACCCATTAGTTCTAATACAGATTCCTTTGGATGCCATAACCCCAAGTCAGGAGTCCCTTTGAGATATCTTAGGATCCTTTTGACTATAGTGAGGTATGATTCCTTATGATTGGATTGATACCTGGCACAAACACACACAAAATACATGATATCAGGTCTACTTGCAATAGTGTATAACAATGATCCAATGATGCCTATGTACAACTTTTGATCAATTATTTTCTCACATTTATCTTTATCTATCTTAATAGTTAAGCTCATAGGAGTCTTCATTGAGAAGGTATTCTCTTATCCAAACTTTTAATCATATTCCTAAGATACTTAGATTTCTTTATAAAAGTGCCTTCTGTCATGTTGCTGGACCTGAAGACCTAGAAAGTACTTTATTTCACCTATAACACTCATCTGAAACTTAAAAACCATAAGCTTAGAAAACCTATCACATAGTTTCTTATTTGTACTTCCAAATATAATGTCATCAACATATATTTAGATTAGTAAGATGTGATCCTTGTGATGCTTAATGAATAGAGTTGTGTCTACCTTTCCTCTATTGAATCCACGATCAATAAGAAAACTTAACAGAGTTTCATACCAAGCTTTTGGAGCTTGTTTCAATCCATAAAGTGCTTTATCAAACCTGTAGAAATATTCAGGATACTTGTAATCCTCAAAGCCAGGTGGTTGCTCTATATATAGTTCTTCATACAGCTTTCCATTTAGGAGAATGCATTTTTTAAATCCATTTGATATACTTTAAAGTCCATATATGCAGCATATGTTAAGAATATTCTTATGGCCTCAAGTCTTGTCACATGAGCAAAGACTTTATCAAAATCAATGCCTTCCTCCTATAAGTATCCTTTAGCGACAAAGCCTTGATCCTAATTATAGTTCCATTTTCATCACCTTTATTCCTAAAACCCCATTTGCATTCTACAACAGGATAATCCTTAGGCCTATGAACTAAATGGCATATCTCATTTTTCTTAAATTCATTGAGTTTTTTTATACGACATTGATTCAGTCACTATGATTGAGAGCTTCTTCAATCTTCTTAGGTTCTATCTCAGAAATAAAGCATGCAGAAAGGCACTCTCGTGCAGCAATCCTCTTATTCCTTATTGGATCATTTACATCACCTATAATATACTCAGATGGATGATCTTCTGCCCATTGTCTTCTCTTTCTTGCATCATCCTCAGTTGGAATTTTTCCTTCTGTATGTAACTCTTGTACAGCCTATTGAGGCTCTATTGCATGTGACTCTTCCGCATCCTCGTGTGCTGTATTTTGTTCTTCTTTGTCCTGTTCATCATCCTTGTCAACATATACTACTATATTTTCATCAATATCATCCTGCTTGTGCGCATGGTCAGACTCATGAAAAGAGACATGGATAGTTTCCTCAATTACATCAGTCTCAAGGTTCAGTATTCTAAAAACCTTGCTAACAAAAAAATATCCTAGAAAAATTCTATCATCAACTTTTGACCCAAGCTTTCCATGGTTAACTTTATCATTTATGTGAATAAAATATTCACCCAAAAACATAAAAATAACTTATGGATGGAGTACTTCCCTTATATAGCTCATAAAAAGTTTTAGTATATAGTTTATGAATAAAAAATCTATTTAGAACATAATATGCTATGTTTACTACTTTGGCCTAATAGTATTTAGTTAAGTTAGAATCATGCAGCATTATCGTAGCAACTTCTATTAGGGCCCTATTCTTCCTTTTTACAACCCAATTTTGTTGTGGGATTCTGGTATAGAAAAGTTATGACCACTTTCATGATCATTGCAATACTAATCAAAATCATATTGATCAAACTCAGCTCTATGACCACTTTGTACTACAATAACTTTTAGACCCTTTTTTATTGAATTTGGCCAAAGATATCTTGTTAACAGATACATGTGTCACTTTTCTTGTGTAGAAAAAATACCCATGTGTATCTAGAGTAATCACCTGCAATGGTTAATGTCTACTTCTTTCTACTTAGCCTTTCAACCTCTACTAGATCAAAAAGTTCCATATGTAGCAGCACTAGCACCCTTACTTTTTAATCAGTATTGATGCTTTTTAAGCTTGTCTTTATTTCCTTGTCATGATGGCAAGAGACAGATAGTCTATCCTTACAAAACTTTACTTTAGGCAAGCCTCTTACTAAATCCTGAGAGGTAAGTTTTAAAGGTTTTTAAAATTTAAATGTGTGAGTCTCTTGTGCTAGAGCCATGACGTCTTTTCGGTTTTACATGTGTAAAAGAAAGTGGTGTCATTGGGTGAAGAGTTCATGAAATTCCACAATGCAAACATTGACATATCTTATCCCAATTAGTTTAATCTCGTTTGATTTGAGATCCTTTACTTCACATAGAACTTTTGTATCATAACCCTAGTCACATAATTGACTTATGGACAATAAGTTATGACCAAGTCCTTCAACATAGGCCACATGCTTAAAAATTGATGAACCTGTATCAAGGGTTTCATACCCTTTAGTCTTACCTGCCTTACTATCACCAAAGATTACTCTGGAACCATCTTCTTCTATTAAGTCTAACAGTAAGGCTTTGTATCCAATCATATGCCTAGAGCATCCACTATCGAGATACCATGTTAGAATATAGTACTCTTGTAAGATATTTCTGTTAGATCATTGGTCCCCAAGATTTGATCCTATCTAATTGATCTTAGATACCCACACCCAAGTTGATTTCTTGGGTAAGGTAGTGCAGTGATAGGTCTTATGACCTTCTTTTCCACATTTGTGACACTTAGTCTTTCACTTTATTTGTTGTGTCTTGCGAACTCTTCTACTTTCAGTTGTGCCAAATGGTTCACGCTGCTACATTAGTGGTGCAACAAAGTACCATCTTTCCCATGGTACAGTAGAGTATGGAATCAATATTGGCCACAAACTTGGATGTGATAGTGGTTGATTACATGCTCCTATAGAAGGATAGTAAACACAAGTGGAAGAGGGTGGTTATGAGAATATTTGAAATTCCTTTCTTCTTCTTGGTCCATTTCTCCAAACCTTCCCGGTACTCTTATGCTTTGTTTATATAACGTCCCGATTTTCCATAACATATTAATATATAATAATATAAATGATGTCACCATTGTTGGACTCAATGTCTCAGTTAGGCAAAAAACTAAACTTTCTGGTTTAGTCATAAGAATCCAGCTAAGTTCAATTACACATAAGTTATATCTAGATCAAATCTTAGGTCAAATTTCTCTTTCAAGTCTTGCTCCTACAAAAAAAAAAAAAAAGACATAGAAAAATAGTAACCGTGAGCTATAAGATCTCAATAACATGTCGACTATCAAAGGTTTACACAAGAATAGAAGATAAGAAAAAGAAAAAAGGAAATGATCACTTGAATCTTTTATTCAAGCACTCTGGAATTATCTGTCAATCTGGCATTCATAATTATCATCACAAGTATACAAGTGATTCGCCTTAGTCACATAAGCATATTTAATACCACGTAACAATGCTCAAAATCACACGTTAAAAGGCACTCTAGACATTATCGTCATTTATTATTGTCATACCTTTTTGATATAACAGTCAAGACTTTCATATCAAATAAATTGAGACAATGAAGTGTGACATGATAGGTCACCAGTCCCTCATGTACTACTATACTAAATAGTTCACTCAAAACTTAATTATACTTATTATCATGTCAATCACACAAACAACAAATAATAAATATCCTTAATGTTATAATTTTGTCCTTGGTGAGACTTACTCAATTTCATGAGTAAGATCTTTTCAATTTAACAAAAGGAATATCCGTGAAAGGGGATCAACCAAAACGAAGCACAGGGTTTCCTATAGTGAGATACCCTCATACCAAAATAACCTCACAGGATCGATGAAAGAGTATCACTACCAAGTCACTGTATAACACATGATAAACACAATGCTCTTTGTGTTTTATACCACGGAGTTATCTTATCAATTAAAGATTTATACTCCTTTTACTCATTCATCCTCTTTATACCAGCAATCAAGGCATAACACAAACACACACCATTTTTTCAAGACATACAGCAGTTGCAGTTAGTATTTTATTTTAGCCATATTTAGTGACTATAACCAAATATTTCAATGCAAATTATTATATTAACGGTATAATAATATGTATCATCACACACAATAAATCTAAACGTTATCTTTTACCATAGTTTTTTCACATGTACATGCTCATCCTAATCCTTAAGTGACAACGAGTAACGTTTTCAAGTCCTATAATATAATAGGATACGCATATCAAGACACAACCTTGTGAATGATTTTTCACGTTATACAGTTAAGCATATTTGATCGTACTTCTTGAAAAACCGTCATAGTAATATTAAGTGATGTTGTCAAGCTATGAGAAATATCTTTGATACTTATTTAGATAGTCCATAATGATGATTTGATGTATTTATCATCATTAAAAGTATTTATGAATATTTGGCATTGTTTCGTGGTCAAAATGGTTCATTTTCTGATTCTATCCAACATGACCCTTTGGCACGTTTAAATCTATAACTTATTTTATACACCTCAAAAAATTATTTCATAAAATTGTACAAAAATAAAATTTATAAAATTTTCAGAGAATTACTGTTTCATCATGAAACCTTACCAGTAATAACAGTTTATTTTTTCAAGTTCATATTTTATGCTATATCAAACAATTTGATATTGTTTCACTAATTAGTTCATAAATTCTTGCATACTGCTCTAAATCTAAAGTTTTAAATTGTTCTAAAAACTAGACTTCAAGGGTTTTCATTGATATAAGGCTCAATTTCTATCTCTTTCTGTATGATTCTAGATCAAGTCACAAATTGATCCCTATAATTAGTTTTTATATATTAACATGCTCATACGTTTTGATTTATATCTTAAGATTCATGATTTCAAATCATTATTTATTATCTTTATTAAGTACTAGATATATGAGGCTTCAACATATATTAAAGTCAAAGTCTTTTTCAAAGCCAATAATATTTTATAAAATTTCTAATCAAGACAATCAATTTTCTCTTATTAATGGTGAAGGATCCTCGTCGTCTTATAACCCTAGCTTCTCCTCTTTTCCTCAAACTCTACTTCTTCTTTTCTCTTTCTTATCTCTTCTTTTGCATGATAAGGAGTGTTTTTATGTTTATAAAAAGTTTTTCAAGGAGAAAAGAGCTTGTATTTATTGAAAACTAAATTGATTAAAATAATTAAGTGAAAAATAAGTAAATAATTAGTGGATATTTAATAGATAACTAATGAATAACAATCTAAGTTAGGTGGAGTAGAAATTGACATGAAGAAAAATAAGTGTGAAAATTAGTTTTAGATTATTTTTATATTAAGATCGTATTTCCAAACTTTTCAGAAACCAACTAACCAAAATTTGTGACTCCGGTTCCTTAAGCAGAAAGGACACTAAACTGTACATAAGGCATCAAGTAAACTTTGACTTTATCTGGACCTTTTTATTGAAGTCAGCATTATTGTCCTTTGATCTTGTTACAATATCCTTTTTCATACAAAAAAATCTAGGGTAAATCATTCCTTGCTATTTTTTTATTCATGAGCTCAATGTTACCAATTTGTTGTATTCCTTCCCAAACCAGTCTTGTTGAACATCATTGCAGACTCGCTTTTCAAGCAGACAAGTTCTCAATCTTTATGCACACTAAAACTACATAAGAGTAGAGCTTGTATCACTCAATTTCTATACATAATGTGTTTGACTTAACACCCATATACTTTGTATAAAAAATCTTGATCTTTTTGAAAAGGTATTAACATCATTTTTTTTTTATAAATTGATTTGAGATACATTACTATCAAAGCTTTATTTAAGGCTTTGAGTGATATATATTATATGAGATTGTTATCTATTATATTAAAATGGAAAATTTATCCAAAAATATAAAAAGGTGAAAAAAAATTCCAAAATCATACCCATAGAAAGATAATGCCAAAACGAACTATAATTTCTGAAAAAGAGCATCTTGTTTGCAAAATAGAGTACATGATGTTTCCATGAAATAGAGCTCAGTTTTGTAAAATAGATTATCCGAGCAATTTCACACTTTTGAGTTGTATGTTTCATAAATTATTCTTTTGCATGTATCTTTTTATAATATTCTTTAAAAAAAATTTGGTTTTAGGTAATTTTCTGTATTAAAATCTATTATTAGGTCGAATTTGAATTATAGTGTTAAAAAAACTCAATTATAAATTATAAACTTATAAGATAAAATAGAATTTCATGCTATTTTTCACAGAAACCAAAGAAAAAAAGAAAATAAGAGAGAGAGAGAGAAATATAACATAAAATATTATATTAGATATTAGATTACATAGATAGATACTTATGTGAAATTTGAGATTTTAAAATTTTGTTAAAGTTTAAATATATTAAAGTTACTACATTCTCATTAAAATTTTGAAAATTACATTGATATCATGTCATATGATCCGATGATTTATCGTTTGATATCTTAGTGTAACTAAAAATATAATAGAACGATAGATAATAAACTACAATATAAGGTAAATCGAGAACTAAGCTGAAGGAAGTTTGATTTTCACCTCATTCAAGTTACTTTCTTGGTCTCACATAAATTGTGATAATTTGATTTTCATTTTATTTAAATTATATTCTTATCCCACATAAATTATGATAATTTTCATCTTATTTTATTTTAATTATATTCTCATCCCATATAAATTGTGATAATTTGATTTTCACAAGTCTCAGACTTGCGTCGCGCGATGAGTAAAACCTTTGGTTTTTTTTTTTATTATGGAAAATTTATCATTAGATGTTAATGATTGTTTTTTTCTTTTTTTTTCTTTTTTTGTTGAGAATGGATGTTACTGATAGTATTTATTTTATCCTTATTATTTTTGGTAAGGCATTCTAAGTTGCCGCTCCAACTCTTCATTAATAATGATTTTAACATGGTTAGAAAAAATAATTTATCACTTGACTTGATAACAATACAAAACAAATAGAGATAATAATTAAAAAAAAAAACCATAATCGGATTGAGCAGTTGCTTCCTCCATCCTTGCAAAGAATTGAAGACAAAATAACATCTCAAATCAGGACCGCATCGCCACCAGCATCATCCTTGATTTCTGGTGTTGTTAATGTTTCATGTTGGTGTTCTAGATTTTGTTGTCATCTTTACTTTGACATTATGTAACACTAATGTGGTATTACTACTTCAAGCTTAGTGTAATTTGTGTGCTATTAATTTTAGATTGTCATTATTACTTAATCTACTGATATTAATTCTAGTATTGTTAATTTTCTAAAATATCAATACCAGATAATTGAGATAGAAGAATATTGAAAAATCTAAAAATCCAAAAACTTAGGTTTAGTTTATAAGATTAAGAAAGAAGGGGAGGGATGCTATCAACAATATCTTCAAATTGTTTGTGAGTTTTATGAAGAAAATGATAAAAGGTGTCAGGGAGTAAGCACCATACGATTTTTGTAGATTTGGTGAACCTTTCAATTTGAGGGGTTTTGAAAGGGAGGGGAAGTAAAGTGGTTGTAAATAAAAAATCATCACTTTCTTCAAAACCAATAAATCTATTATATCATTAAATATGAGCAAAACAATAAATGTATCATTTTTTTAATTTAACTCACAAATAAAATTAAGTAAAATAATTTTAACTTTATTTTCCAAACTCAAAAATAAACAAAAATAAAACTAAATTATTCTATTTTTTTCTTTATTTCATTCTTATTTAGTTTTCCTTTCTTTTTATTGAAATTCACAGACATGACCACAAGACAAAAGTGAGAAATCGTCGAATACGGGATCATCCAGGCCCAAGTCCCATCCCACATCCCTGAACTTGCCAAAAAGCAAAAAAACCAGAGTGATTGCGAGCGAGTGCAATTCGTGCATACCTCTTTCTTTCTCCTATGCTTTCGCTCTGCACACGCATCTCAAATTTCCTCTCTGATTTTCTTTTCTCCTCCAATCAATTAAACAACACACACTCTCGCGGCGACGGAGTCTCCCAATTCACCAGTACTGTAGTTTCCCCTACTCATCCGATTCATAATTGATCCAACAATTTTTCACCTTTAGATTAGTTCCATACCTGTTTTTGATGATCGATTTGTGCATAATGATTTTTTATTTGAGTTTGATCATGTTTCTTTGTTGTTGTTTCTTATGAGAAGTCAGTCGTTGACTTATGTGGTCTTGTTGTGGTGGATAGATTATTACAGTATGAGAGGGGTTATTCTGCTGTGTTTGATTGGGATTTTGATTGAATTTTTCTTGGATCGATTCGGTTGTTGAATTTGTTGATTTTGTTGTCTCGATTGGGGTTTCAAGAAGAACAATAGTCATCTTGTGTTAAAAAAAAGGAGATCATAAATCTGAGGCTTCGAGAACATCTAGTTTAGAAATTGATGGAAGCAATTTGGTCGTTGTGTGGTTATCTCCACGCTATGCCAAATTTTCGCTGAGATCGGTTATTTCGAGTTTAGATTGTTGGATAAACTTTATGAAGCATTTGAAAGGTTGATAATGAATTAGTGTTGTTTTCAAACACATTTAGGGATCTGTTACACAATATACATCTTTATATATATATACGGTTTGGAGTTTATGTGGCTAGTCACACATAAAGTTATGTGTGGTTATATCGTTGGATCTTCAAATCAAGGGTTGAGATTAAAAGCTCATTTCTCTCTTTTTAAAATGAGATTTTAATCTCAACCATTGATTATCGAATCCAATGGTGTAATCACACACAAGGAATTGTGTGGCTAGCCTTCGCATATATATATA
>LIEC01008659.1:0-31722 GCA_001925005.1 Drosera capensis | reverse complement strand
AAATAATTTGAAACGGATAAAAAAATATAATTATTTTAAAATAAAAATAATATATAATTAAAATATTATTTTTTAAAAAATAATTAAATAATTTATTGATATTTTTTATTTAAGAAATGTAACAATAAATTAATTTTTATTACGATCACAATTCAAATTTCAAAAATATCAATATCAAATTTATCCTTATCTTTTTAATAAATATATGTTAAAAAATCCTAAATCTTTCCTCATCTCCGCCACCGCATCCTCCCCTCGCCCAAGCCCAGCCGAGTCACCGTCCTCCACTCCATCTTCATCCCCTATACCGATGTCGACATCGGAGCCTAAATCAGCGCCGTCAAGTTCGGAATTACCGTCGGCGTCGGAGCCAGATCACGAGGAAAAGTATGGGATAAGTACGGGGAAGAAGGCGGGGGATCGCGATCGGAGTGATGATGGGAGTGGCCGGGGTGGTCGGGGTAGGGTTTGCGGTGGTGAAGAGGAGGGAGAATAGTCGGGGACCCCAGTTCGGATACAGCGATTGATTGGTCAAGATGTTGCTGTGGGATGTTGATGGGCGGTGAGAAGAAGTTGTATGGCTCTGTAAAATTTACTGTATACATCATATGATTATTAGAGTTATATTTTTATGTAAATTATTCTACCTTAAGTAATAAAAATATATGTTTTTTTAAAGATTTTTTCCTTTTTTTTTTCAAATATGTAAAAAATCTTTATGAAATTTAAATAATAATTATCTACGTAATAAAAATTACTTGATTACTTTTTGAGTAAGAAAAATTAAAAAATGATCTAATTTTCTCCTTTTTTTTGGGTAATAGTCATAACCACTTCTAAGAATTATCAATTTAAAATATGTCATTTCTTAACTTACTCTTTTAACCTAACTACTTAAATATATCATACATCATAATCTTTTCCCCCGAATCATTCTTACCCACGTTCGCTCTTCCGCTTTCTTCACCACTATCATCCCCATCATAACCATCATCATCATCGCTACGACACACACCATCCTCATCATCAAGCACCGTCGTTTCATGTTCTCCCTGCGATGGCGCTCAACGGCTCGACATCGGAGTTTCGATGCCATTATCCTCCCTTGATTTGGTTCGATCCGATAGTCCCAATGCTAGAGAGATAACGAGGTCTCCGATGAAGAAGAAGAAGACGACGAAGACGAGACATGTTGGGTCACCCAACACCATCGATGGCGGCTTCATCCAACAACCCAATCCCACACTTGGAGCAAGACGAGGACGACTCGTAGGACGATGAACGTTCGGACAGTGCGTCTTTACAAAAGTCTTGTTCGACGAGTGAGACGACGAGGTCTCTGACGATGAAGAAGACGAAGCCGAAACGCTCTGGGTCACCTAACTCTATCAATGACGGCTTCACCCAACGATCCCAATCCACACTCAGAGCTAGACGAGGACGACGCGCACGACGACGAACATTCGAACAGTGCATCTTCACGAACGTCATGTTTGTGTAAACCCTTATTCGAGAGGGACGAAGATGGGAGGCTTTGGGTGGATGATCTGAGGGAGTTACTCGGGGATGAGAGCGGTGGTGGTGATCGAGGAAGAGGTGAGGGAGATGACGATGATGTTGATGATAGTGCACTGTTCGAACACACTCGGATGCATGGTTCAGAACGCAATGTTCCAACGCACTGCCTTGGATATGTCATGTTTTGTGAGGCATTGATTGGGTCGCACTGTTTCAACGCTCTGCCCGATTATAGCAGGGATGACGTTCGGAAAAGGCATATATTAGGGTGAGGTCTATGAGGGATTATAATTACAATTTGATTTGAAGTAAATTTTATATTTTATATTTTTTTGAGAAATATTTTATCTTATATTAGTAGATATGCATAGATATTAAGTTTGTTAAATTTATTTATAAGGACAAATTAGTACATTAAATATGATTGTGAGTTAATTTATAAAAAAAATATTGACAATAACTAAATGATATTCCCTCCGTCCCACAATTCTTATAACAGTTTGATCTGAATTGTTTTTTTATGTGCTTATTGAATTTGATATATTTTTATTATTATATTGTGCTTTTTTATTATGATAGTGGGTTTGATGTGAAAAGATGAAAGAGAATGAGTAAGAAGGTAGTAGAGTGTAATAAAATATTATTGTTATTTTAATATAAAATTATTTTCTAATAAGAAAATAAAATAAGTGTTAAAAAATTTGTGGGACGATCCATTGTAAGAATTATGGGACGAAAAAAATAAAATAAGATTAAAAAGAGGACCCAACTGATAATGATTTTATTTGTTTTTTATTAGCAAATACTTTCTTCGTCTCATAATAAGTACAAAAATTACTTTTTATTTGTATCATATCAACTCATCCCACTGTCACTTCTTCATTCTTTTCTCTCTTTTCTTCATCTCACAAACCTTCGAGGACATAAATATTTTTATATCAAAAATTTCACACATACATAAATCTTACTCTCACACACTTTTAAGAACATAAATATTTTTACATTAAAAATTCAACATATATAAAGCTGATTGTTTTTCACTCGGTTCGATATATCCGCCAAGAGCAACCCATTTTTCCCAATATATACTTTCTCTCACAAAAAAAAACCGCTTATATTTTTAAATATATATCAAATATCAAAATAAAATATATATTGAACTTTAGACATTAAAATCTATAAAATAAAATCAATATTGAATATAAAAAATTATATATTTTAAAAGTTATATTTAAAAAATATTTTTAAATTAGTTTTAAAATTATAAATAACTGAATTGGATATTGAATTGATTGGATATGACAATTCATGCATGGTTTATTTTTTATATATTTTTTTATTATCAATATTGATCTAGTTTTATAGATCTTTAATATGTATGCATATATATAAATATATTAAAAGTTATGTATTGTTTTAATTATTAAAAGAAAAGGATATTTTGGTGAGATCTAAAAAGTAGGTGTGAAAAGCATCTCTCAAATATAAACCTTGTCTCGATTAATTTATTATATTTATTTTGAAAGGAAAAAAGTAATTAAATTAAATTCGATCATCAACTCGTAATTAAGAATCATTTTTTAGGGTTTGGGGCTTATAGGCTCTGCTGGTCCTATGCTTTCAGCCATTTCGAAAGATCTCATGAGACATCCTGATGGATGCCTTTGGGCCAACGGGGCATGTCTGGGCTAGGAACTACGGGCTGGGCCATTAGCATGATGGCCTTGTTTGCATTTCAGGGGACGAGGGAAACAAGTGGATTTGATGCGACTTTGACCGTATGATTTCTCGGCGGAGTTTCACCCACAGTTTCCTCCTGCTTTTCCGTATCAGCTTTCAAATCAGTCAAAGCTCATGTAGAGGGAAACCTTATTTTCGGGGCAGCGCTAGGATTGGAATAAGTGTTTCTGTTGGTAAAGCTTAAACTCAGAAAATACTGTTTCTAATATTTTCTATTATTATATTATTAATATATATTTTTAGAAGTTTTTTTTATTGTCTAAATAACATAAAAAGATTATGTCATTAACGTCAGATTGAAGTACATAACTTAAATTATCATTAGTGCATCAAGATAATTTTTAACAAATGATGTTTGATCATCTCACGACACGAGTCAAATTTGGTCTCGACAGATATGGTTTTCAAATTATTGTAAATAATTCGGGACGGAGAGAGTAAATGTTATGTTGTGACTAGACACGAGAATTTAGAAAAATATTAAATTTGTATGAATTTTGATGAAGAAATATTGCATCCGTCTCAAGTTGTAATAACTTTTTTTGGACTGTTCCATTCAAGTTGTATTTTTTTTCTTACCCTCATTTCGCTCTCACACATACTCACGAGGATAAATTTGTCCATCTTTTTAAATTTAACACACACATAATTTATAATGTCAAATCAGTCCGTCATAATATTGGCCGGAGGGATGAGAGAAAAATTAACAGGTGTATTGTAGCAGGTGTACTGTAACATAATTTTTTTATGTTAAAAGATTATCAAAAAAATTTATTTTAGAACGATTCAAATAAAAAAATATAATAATTAATAGGGAATAGATGGAGTATAAGATCAAGTCCAATGGTACTAAGCATTTTGATGTTGGTAAAGTTTTATTTTGTCCATGATTATTCTTCCCTCCAATCCAAATTTTTTACATTAATTGTCTAATCAATCCATCTCAAATTGTTGACAATGTTTTCATATTTGGAAAATATTATGGTTAAGAATTAAAATAGATTGAGAGAAAAATATTATGTGATTGAAAATTAAAATTAAAAAAGGAAAGAATTAAATCTAAAATTTAGCAATATTGTTCCGTTGAGAATCTGTGTTATAATATGTATTTGTGATAAATCACTGGCCAGCACAATGCCACCTATAATGTTTTCCTGTGTTGGGATTAGAGCTTCATATTTTGTGAGTATGTTAAAAATGTCAATACAAGTCCATGACAGAAGATTTAGGGGAAAATAGAGGCGCAAAGATTATGATCATGCGAATTACAAGAAACCTCATTGCATCCACATACATATTTCACACCAGGTCAATACATATACAATAGCTATTTTCATTATCAAATATAATATTATATTTAACAAAAGACAAATTCTGCCCTGAATGAAGTTGGCCATTAGAGTACAATTATTTTGAGCTATTGTTATAACAATGCCTACCCATATAACAAGTGCATTACAGTTGCTCTAAGAACGTTGTAATATTTGTGACATTCTAAAATACGAGAATGTATCCAAAGAGAAATAGTTATAATTAAAAAAAATTAAACAATTACAATATATATTATAATATAGTCTTCTAACTCTCTCTTAACTGATGCTCCCTCCGTCCCAGAAGAGTAATATTTTAACTTTATATACGTGTCGATATAAAGTTTGGCATGTATAAACGACGATTAAACGTTGTGAAATATCAATGGTTGTGTAAGTTACGTATTTCAACCGAATATATATTTTGGAACGATCAAATATTATTTGATATGAAAACGAAACTTGTTTATGCATATGAAATAATACAAAATATGTGAGACGGAACGAGTATAATAAATTTATCCTAGTAGTCACTAACATTATAAAAATTTTGAATTTTTATCAAATTCATAAAAATACCATTAATATTTTTTTCATTTTTCTTGAGAACACTAAAACCATTAATACCAAAACAATATTGATTTTTTTAACAAAATTAAGAAAATCAAGACACATATAAATTCGTTTTCAGAATCAAACGGTTGTTTTTAATTTTGGTTGAAAAGAGTATCAAAACAATTAAATCTCCTTCTTTTCTTTCTTTTTTTTTGGTTCTGCATCCATAAAAAATGGTTTCTTTGTTTTTTGTTTTTTGTTTTTTTTTTTTGAGAGAGTCGAACATCTCTGACATCATATAGACCTAACTGTCTTGTTAATTCAGTATTTCAAATTAAGTTGCCTAGTTATCATGAAATTCCACTCACAAAGCTCGAAGCAACCTAGCTAGCATCACACACCCCACAACGTACATCTCTTTCCATTTTTTTGGGCTTTCATTATTTCAAAACTACCTTACATTATATCCCACTCTCCTCGCATTGTCCTCTTTCAAGGGGTTGGCTGAAGAATGCATGTCAAGGGAGCGCAGCTTCAGCTTAGGAGTATATATTTGCAGATCCAAAGGTCAACATAATTGTACGTACTCACTTCTTCCTTTCTTATATCATCAGTTAACTAGCGTACATTTGCTAGCATATATGTTTTTTTTTAAAATTTTTTTCTTCTATGTTCAAGCTTGTTTTGCTGGCTCACTTTATATTTTACAAATTTTGTGAAGCTGCAGTTTCTGTGTAGATCGCAATCTATATATGCTCGTTTAGAACGTCATGAGACCTACAAAATTAATGCTAATTAACGTATAAGTTAAATATTTTTGCAAAATTATCCCATTATTGCCACCATTTTTAGTTTGTGGTCAGATTATTGTAGCAGATAACGTGCAATTAATATGATGAACTATAACAGAGTGAGTGAAAATCTAATACAAAAGTAAGTGACTATAATGGGATAATATCAAGTAAGTATTCAAAAATATTAAAAATATTTTATGATCGATTCTACCAGTATAAATGACGATTTTCAATTTTCATCTCATAATTTTAAATTTTATAATGGCTTAATATAAGATTACCACAAAATCTCATAATAAATACTATATTATTTATCTACATAAGTATTTTTATTTTAGTATACTAAAATCATATTAAAATATTAAGAAAAGTACACTTAACCTATCAGTATTTTCACCTTTTGGTATTTAACTACCATTAATTATTAAAATGTACAGATGAAAAAATTTCTTTTCCATCTAAATTAACGTACTTGTGATTGGGAAAGTTATATTGACTTATGGGACCCACAATAACAACTCTTTTTGTTGTCATTTTTACCCTCAATCTTCTTCCTCCATTCTCAAGACTTGGCCCTCTCGATCCCCATCTACCTTGCATCCTCCATCCCCACATGATCATACTCCTCCAACAATGTCTTTCCCAAATAGGGATCATATCTCTACGTCCTAACCCCCGATTAGCTATCACAAACGATTCCAGATGAAACCTCCCCGAAACCTTAGGAGGCGTGCATCCAAGCAACCCAACTGGGCAACAAGGGTTTCGTCTGGGCAGCCCAAACCCTAAACCCTACCCTCTCTAACTATATAAATTAAATCACATTATTCTCATTTTTACCCTTAATCTACCTATATAAAATTAAACCAATACTTTTTTGACATAATCAATATTATTGAGAAGAATCAATCCTGCAGTCGTCCTCGTTATGGACTCTGGCCTCTAATTCGACTCCAAAGGGCACAAACATGCACTGGCAGCCCCCTGCCACTATTGAGAAGAACGACGCGGCGGCTACGGTTGATTCAAAAGTCAAAAGCTCATCGGATCCAAAGACAACGAGATCGGCTCCTTTGTTGCAGTTGTCATTGGTCTTGAAGACGACTTGATCGTCGGACTTGTGAAGGGCAGTGAAGTTGTTGCAGGTGAGGCTGACGTTGTCATCCTTAATGAAGGATTTGACGACGAATATGATTAAAGGTCGACCGGAGATGATCAGTTACGATGGTCAGATAATAAAGATGTGTTTGCAGTGCTGTATAAAAATGAGATCTTTTCACAAAAACCAAACTTCGGATCTATGAAATTGTTGAAAGATGTCAAAATAGTTGAATACAAATGGATCTTCAAGAAAAAGGAGGGGGATTCCTAAAGTTGAATCAGAGAAGTTCAAAACACGTCTTATTGTAACGAGTTTCAGCCAGAGAGAAGGAATTGATTCCAATGAAGTCTTCTCGTCAGTTGTAAAACATGATCTATTCACTTTTTTGTTTTTTTTATTGCTCTATTTGATTTAGAACTTGAGCAACTTGGTGTGAATACTGATTTCCTATATGAAGAGCATGAAGAGACCATTTATATGAGACAGTCCGAGGATTTTGTCGTTAATGGAAAAGAGGATAATGTATGCAGACTCAAGAGGTCACTTTGTGGCCTTGAGTAATTACCTTAAAGGTCTGATAGTTTCATGATCAGTCTCGGTTTCATCCACTCCACTTTTGATAGTTGTGTCTACTTTAAAGGTCTCTATGATGATAATTTTATCTATTTGTTTTTGTATGTTGATGAGATGTTGATTGTTTCGAAACATATGTCTGAGATTCGAAAGTTTAAGAAGTTACTATGAAAAGTTTTCGAGATGAAGGATCTTGACCCTGTTAAGAGAATAGCTCTTTCTTTATCAGAAGAGGTATCCAGAGAAGATCCTAAACCGTTTTGGCATGAGTAGTGTCAAACGTGTTAGTACTCCCTTTGTTGCTCATTTTAAACTTTGTGTCTCTTTTTCGCCTAAGATTGGTGAAGAGAGACTTGAGAAGTCTTGTATTCCCTATGCAAGTGTCGTTGGGAGGTTGATGTATGCTATGGTATGTAGTAGACCCGATATAGCTCAAGCAATTAGAGTGGTGATGGGATATATGTTTACACCAGGCAGGACTCATTGACAAGCAATGAAGTGGAATTTTAGATACTTACGTGGCACTTATGATTATGCTCTTGTCTATGATACAAAATTGTTTCTCTGGCTATAATATTGTGGTTTTGTAGACTCTGACTTTGCAGGAGATCTTGATAGACAAAGATCATTGGTCTGTTATGTGTTTACGTTTGGCGAATATGCCATTAGTTGGAAGTCTACTATGTAGGATACGATTGCTTTATCTATCATAAAGGCTGAGTGCCTGACGACTACCGAGATAGCTAAAGAAGGAATTTGGTTGAATAACCTAGTTGGTGAGCTGGATTGAAGCAAAAGGTGCAATAATTATTTTTTGTGAACGAAAGTACCAAAGTGAATTTACCAAGAACTCCATTGATTTTCATTATCACTTTATTCGAGACAAGGTTTTCTAAGGATATGTTGAAGTGAAGATGATAACCACAGTCAATAACCTAGTTGACATGTTCACCCAACCTGTCCCTTTAATTAAGTTTCGTCATTGTATAGAACTACTCGGCATTTCTTCGTTCTGATGATGCTGCGTTATTTCGATCCTTGTTTCCTACATCGGACATGATCCACGTAGGTTTGGGAACAAAGAAACGTATGCATTGGTCTCCATAACATTGAGACTACTTGGGATTCGCACTCATATACTTGTTTGGAACCTGGTTAGAAGCCAAGATGGAGATTTGTTAATGTACAGCTTCTAATTGAGATTTGGATGCATGCATCTATTTGGTGCATTCATATTGATGGTACATCTCCTCTTGTCAATTCATCTTACTTGATAGATTCATCTCCCTTTGATAGTTCATGCATCTCATTTATGCATTCGTGTTCCCATGGTGTTGGAATCAAATGAAAGTAATTTTGGAGAAAATGTGACTCTTGGTGGCATCCATCCATGCACTATAAATTGAGCTCATATGTATCACTTTCAAACTATTAAATCATCTCCATCTTTAAAGAGAGTTTAGTCAGGTTGTCTTTCTAAGATTTGTGTGTAAGAGACTCTGGTTGTTTGTGTTGCAATATTGTTGATGCAAGACCAATTTGTAATGCTACAATTTGTAAGAAGATCATAGTAAAGTTCTTTCCGAGGTTTTTCCCATTTATGGGTTTTGTCTTTGTTCATTACGTACTCATATGCCTACCTATTATACTCTTTTCACGACAATTTTCTTCTTTTTCTTCTTATCGTTGGGTTATTGAATTGCTGCTCTTTGAACAAAGGTGTTTGACAGTTCAATCTGAATATTTTCTTCTGAAGTGAATGGTACCTTATCACTCCCATGTTTCACTTTCTGATGAAAATAGTGCTAGATATTAACTTCTCAATCTTCACAATTTTTAATGGTGGAAAGTTGTGTCAGAACTTAGAAATAAGCTAGAGCTACACAGAAAATTAGTGATGTTTTAGCATGAAAGGAAACAGAAAACTTATGGTAGATTTCAGAGTATTCTTACAAACAACAAACCCTAAAATTCTCATACGTGAGCTAGCTCATGGATATGATATTCTTAATTAATTATTTGAGCACTAATCTGTCAGTAAAAGCAAAAGATCTGTCGTCAAATCACATATTGTTAACAGGTTTTGGTTATTGCAAAAGCCCTTTCCACTATATTGCTTCAACAACAGGTCTTTCACCTATGATCTTAAAACCGAAATGATCTTAAAGAAATTGAATCTTGATGTACTATTTGTTACTCAACCGATGTTTTGAGTACACTTGTCATATTTCATTAATTATATGTTTCATATAATTATACATGCAGTTGTTAATTTCAAACGATTATGCTCATTGCAATCTTCTCACCTGAGTTTATATCTTTAAAACCTTTTATAATAATGTACATTGCAGATTCCTGGTCCTATGTATAGCTTCCATGGTACATATGTGGCATTTCCTTGTGAATTCACTTGATAAAAAGCTATTGAGTTTTCAACTTTTTCAGCCAGACATATCACACATTTAATTGTTACAGCAAACAGAATTATAAACATGACATCTCATTTTTTTTCTACCAACTCATTTACGACTAAACATAGCAACAGGACATCTCATGCTTTGCCACACTTATAAACATGAGCATATAGTAAATATAGTCATCTTGTTGATCAGGATTCAAACAAGACACCGATATTATCTGCTGTATAGATTTTTGATGGCATTCAAAGATGTTGGGAAGCCGGAGCATGCTGTGATACCGACAGTTGCATAAGGGAACTCCGGCAGGTCGATATGGTCCTGTCTGTATTGTCTACTGCATGACATGATTTGTCCTGTGTCATTCTTGACAATTGATCAGGTCGAGGACCAAGTTCTATATATGAGCTGGCTTATGGGATTGTTTAAGTGGTTGCTGGTTGATGTAATGGCCTGTAATCTATGAAGATTTTGAGACATTGAATGGTGTAAAAAGTCGGTGGTTGTTCCGGCATAGCGAGGGAAAGGGAAACCTAAATCATGCTGTAGGCTCTTTATACTCATCTTTTCCTTGGTTCTTTCCCTTGCTCTTGCCCTAGCCCTTACCCTCATAGCTTTGTCAATTGTAACTGACCTTTGGGTGCTTTTGTTGCCTCTTGTTTTCACAGGACTCGAGCTCCGCAGGGATTCACCTCTCGAATCATCAATATCGCCATCGCCTGGTGCAGGAACTGTTTCATAATCTGAAGCCGGAGTTGGACTCCTCAGAGCTGTCAAATGCCAAAAAAATAACACTGGAGTTAGAGGGCTTAATTAGCAGTGATTAAAAACAAAAAAAACAAAGATCTTATTTATCAAAATTGCTTGGTTGCTTCTTATAAGCTGAATCCGAGTAGAAAAGTTGGTGATTCTGAGTCGTGATCCTCGGTTCGTTAATTCATTATTCCCGTATATATGCATGAAATGCTATCGTGTATACCCGGCCATCACAGTTTTTTGGTTAAATTCTGATGATTCAGTTTTATAAATCATGTACTACTTACATCATTTCGTAATATTTTACTGAATTTTACTAACAGTTGCTTAATCAAACCTTGCAATTCCCATGAATTTCAGCAGATGTGAGACGAATAAGCAAAGGAGAACTGTGTTTACCTGCATCAGTACTGCAGGCAGGTTGATTATCTGTTCCCTTGAGCTTCATCCTGAGGTCATCAATAGCTGGCTTAGCCTGAATAATCAACCACTCGAGGGTTTTACTCGCTTTGTTGAACCGCAGCATGTCTTGGAGGTTGAAGAACTGTCGTGCTGTGCTCATCGACAGCCTCACCCTCCGGTCTCTCACACCGCGAGCTATATGAATCTTCTTGTGCTTATCCTTCTTCTTGTCACTGCAACTTTGCACACAAAGCACATCATTTGAAGCACAAATTGTACCATTTTCATCGGTTTCTCTTTGATGAATAGTCTCACGACCATCTTGGTTTATGGTCGCGGCAGCCGCCATTTTCACCATGAAACAATCTGCAGGGTTTGCAGAAGTTGGAGTAGCTAGGAGATTCTCAAGAGGTTGCATATTGTGATTATGGAGCTGAAAAGGGATGATATGATTAACTTGGCTTGTTGCATCTCCAACAAGAAGAGAGCAAGGCAAGTAGGGTTGTGGGAGAATGTATGAACTTCCATTGAATGCAAACATGGTTTTATTCTTTTGGAGAATCTAGAGCTGAGAAAAGCCCTAATTTTGCTCTTTCTTGCTTAGATTAGTGTCGCAGAGAAGAAGCTGATGCTCAAGAAAAAGAAACTCATCCATCATCAAAGGTATATATCACCATTATTTACAACAAGAAAAAAAAAAACCTCATGGTGGACCTGTCATCAAGCAGAATGCTCCTATCATATAACAACATCAATATTCAATCATTACATCGAAACACCAAGTATTTGAGAAAATCAAACAAATAGAAAACAAAAACTTTGTTAATGACATTATTGTCGTGAAAAAGAACAAAAACTCTAATTAGACGTAATATCATGATCTGTTGAGATAAGGGATTGTTGTCCTACTTTAGAATATGCGTCCTTGAGGCATTGTGGAGGGCAGATAATTTCTGTTTATCTTTATGAAGTCCATTCATGTTCCTCTTTGATTGGGAATCTTTCAAAATGGTGCGAGTACTCTTTTTCCACTACTTTCTAGCTAAGAGAACAAAGTGGTTTGTGTTTTTCCCCTCTCACCACTCTCTCTCTCCACTTCTATTTGTTTTCTGTGATCTTTCTTACCATAACAGTTAACATTTCTTTTTCCCCTCTCTCATGGAAATGACAACCTCACACTTCAGATTTGATATTCCCACCTCTGCCTGGCTCTATTCTTAAACAATTGTGGATGGTATGAAGAAAGAGAAGGGAGATGAACAAAGAGAAAGTGACGAGTAGTCATGCATCAACTACAGTTATGTCAAAACCCTAATTGAGAATGTCCCTGCCTTCCATGTGCAAGGCATTTGAGAATGTGAGTGCAATATTGAGTAAACATGTTCAAAGATGAAATACTCTAGCATGATATATGACAGAATCTATGAAAACCCTGATAGCAGTTATCGATTTCAATATCGATCAAACTGATATACTGTTATCGATTTCTTCACGACAGTCCTCATAAGTTACGACGAACCAACTCTATAGCAACAACCTTGATAGCAGTTATCGATTTCAATATCGATCAAACTGATATACTGTTATCGATTTCTTCATGACAGTCCTCATAAGTTACGACGAACCAACTCTATAGCAACAACCTTGATAGCAGTTATAAAGCAACTCATTCCCAAATTGGGTAGTCATGTAATCCATTTCATGTTCTTCCATTGACCATCTGCATTGTATTCCTCCTGAATCCTGATCACGTTGATTTCTGGCGACTCTGCTGTTTGACAGTGTATGTTTACGTGAAAACAGGCACTTGTAGGCAAACCTACAGCTTCATTAGCGGATTGATTAAAAATTCACTCAAGGAAAGAGAATATACTAATCTAGAAGACTAGAATCCAGGCTGAGATCATCTCCAAGTGCGAGTAATCTTTGCTATTGTCCACCGAATTGGATTCTAATGTACTATTAGTAAATAGTCACGAAACAGAGGGTAATGCAACACGACTGAGAGTTCGACATAAGTAGGATGGATGCCTGAAACTAAGATCCAATGACTAAACATGAAGCAGCAGTAGAAAGTTCAGTGACAGTTCAGCAATCGGCGCAACAATCGTTATGCCAACCTAGCTAGAAACTCAATAGTAGCCCCTTTAGTTAACAAGAAAAGATAAGACTTGAACCCTAAACCTTGGCATCAGGACGATGCTGATAGTAAGAACTGCTACCCTCCTTCACCTGATGCACTGCAACTCTCTAAGTACCATGATAAACGCCATGCCAAGCATTCAGATGAGAAGGATACAGGGCCCCAATTCAAACTCATGAGAGGCCCTCAGAAATGGAAGTAGAGAACATAGTATTTGCAGATGTTCAAGGATATATTGTTCAGCCCATGGACTGCAATACTGTTTGCGTCTCGCCTGGGGCTCCACGGCTTTTCCTGCATGTAATTCCCAAACAAGCCACAAGAGAGAAAGAAAGAGAACGGGGGAAGCAGTACAAGACCAGGAGACTCAGAATAACATGGAAAGTAAAACCGAAAACGAGAGCCGAAAGGAGATGAAGCATCTCTTGGAAAATTGCATCAAAAGCCAATTGCATCAAAACTCGGAATAACTGTATCAATTTATGTCTGCATCTGGATATCACCATCGTAAATTTTGTTATGCACACATACAAAACAACACCTTCCAAACCGAGCTTTCCCTAATTAATTGTTGCCTAAAGCCATGTTCAACCATGTAATAGAAGAGCTCCTTAAGGTATGATCAACCATAGGTGAGTAAGGCAAAAAGAAACCCAACATAAATGCGACATGCACCAGCAATGATTTTGAAGCAGCTGTGGTCGGCAACCTACACATTCTAGACTAAATAATTGGGGGAAAAGAGCATGAAAAACCCCCTAACCTTTCGAAATGACCCTCTAAATTTGAAAATATACTGATGATCCCTATCAACTTCATTAAATCGTGTTTCGTGTCAAAATAATCTAATTTTCTTTTAAAACTAGTAAAGAATATATATATGATTCTTTTATGAATTTTTTAAATGTGATTTCGTATCAAAATAATATGGTTTCATTTGATGATATAGGGGTTAAGCGTATATTTTTAAACTTGATGGGGTCATATGTCGCGGCTCAATGATTTAAAATGTTATTTTCCCTAAATAATTCTACTAGATAATGCTAAAGAACTCCAAAACCACCTACAAGCCGCGAACCACTACCCATGGTAACCAGCAAACGCTAACACTTGCTCAGCCTTGGATCACGAGAACATATTTACCCTCTCATCCTGCTCAGTTGATCCCACCCTCTACAGGGACAATCAGGTTGCCATGTTAATTTACAAATACACTTCGACTCAAAAGTATCCACAACCATCAAGTCACTAAACTTGTAACACTCTCTAGATTGTCACTAAACTACCCAGTTGACTCAAATCATGGGTTGTTTATGTCCGCAATTACATCGCTTGGGCTAATCCAATTCTGGGTACTCATAAGACAATAATTTCCTACTCTTATAAATCCATATTTACTGATTATGAACCTCCAACTATAATTGGCAGAATGTATTACTACCATACAATTTCACTTGAATCTCAAAATAAACAGAGCAAAGCATGCCGATGCCATCAGAAGTTGGGACAAAAAAGCTCCAAAGTTGTACACCAGAAAAATGCCAATGTAGACTTGTACACTAACAAATATGCACCCTCTTTGACTTCATAAGAATAAAATCACATTCGATTCGAAAGAGAACTCGGTATTAACTCCAACCAAAGCAGCAGAAAATGTCAACACAACCAAATTATCAAAACCAATTGGTATAATCTGAAGCTAAAAAGAACTCCCAATGAATTTCGAAACATATGCATCTAACTTCAATAATCACTTCTATAAACAAATTCTCATACCATCATCGAACACAATCTTGATCACAGGACTCATCAATAACACGAAACCTTCATCCAACAAAACCCTACCCTAAAAAACAACAAAACTAACACATACTTGGATCGATCTCAACCTCGTGCCCTGAGCGCCGGAACCCTCTCCGACAATGACACCTCCTCCCGGACACCAACAACAACCTTATTCCTCCCCGCCCGCGGCAACCCTACCCCAACCTCCAACCCATACTCCTCCCTCACCTGATCCATCAACTCCTCCACCTTATCCTCGGGCTTTGGCAACGCCGTGCTCCCCGCCATTGATCTCTCCACAAATTCCCCCTGTACTTCCATATCCACAAACTGCCTCTCGAACCGATCCATCGTCTCCGACATCCTCCCCAAATTCCCCGTATTAAGGGACGATTCCAGCGATCTCACGATCGAGGACATGGAATTGGAGATCGATTGCGTCTTCGATTGGGGACGCCAGGCGGAGGAGGTAGTTCGTGTGCTCGCACCGTTTGCGGATCGCTGTTTCGGCGTGGATTCGTGCTCCGTCGAGGTTTCCTTGCTCGATGCTTTCTTGACTTTGAGTTTGAAGGATTTCTCGTCTTTCGAGGATTTGAGGGCTTGTCGTTGGAGAAACTTGATGGTGAGTTTGAGGTCGATGATTTGGTTGAATCGTTTTTCGGTGTTCTTCATTGGAGCGATTAGGGTTTTCGAACTGTCGATGAACCAGTAGACTCACTAATCTACACTTAACACCATTGAGTAGGGCTTGTGATCGATTTGGGGTTTGGTGAACGGGAATTTGGGGAAAGTCCACAGAGAAAGGGCAGGAGGAAATGGATTTCTGGATTGATTGGAATATATTTAAATAAGTGTGTTTTTTATAAAGACCATCACATCTACAACAAGAATGTAAGTTTAATTAACATATATTAGTATGTTCAATCATGAGAGAGAGAAGATATTTGATGATATGGTATTACCTTAATTATGAAAAAAATATTAAAATTAAGATGATTATCTTAAGGATGTGGATGATGATTGCAATAGTCATCTTCTTTTTTATAGTTCGACATGTTTTGAAAACGGATTTTTGTTATTTTAAAATTATGGGTAAATAATCATAAATGAGATCTTTTTATTTTTTATTTTTTTAAAACGTCACTAACCATGACATCTTAATTTGTTATTTTTATTCCTTTTTTATATTCAAAAGTTATTATCAATTTTTTATTAATCATAACTTTACAAAAGTTATTCAGATTAATTCCACTTAATAGAAAAAAAAATAATGAGCTTGACTTTCTCTAGATCAATTATGAACACTTTTTTACGATGTCGAAATAAAAATATAGAAAAAAATACTTTAACATCATTAAAAGATACTCATAATTGGTTTGTTTTGTAAAGAAAATAGAATTGATTATTTTTTATTATTAAATCAAATTAATCAGAATATCGAATAAAGCTTATGATTAATAGAATATTCACAATAACTTTTGAATATAAAAAAATATAAAAAAAATAAAACAAGACATGATGTCATGGCTAGTGGTGTTTTACAACCAAAAAATATTAAAAAGAATTAAGACGTCATGACTAATGATGCCTTAAAAAATTTAAAAAAACTAAGGCGTGAGTCGTTTCGGTTTGCTTATAGTAAATATTATTGCTGAATTTATAGTTTATATGAACTTTCCTTAGATTTTGATTAGGAAACTCTATTATGAATGTGGCACGCCCTATCGAGTGCTTCTTTCGAAAGATTACATGGTAACCTAGCATCATTCAACATGCAATTAATCATCTCACCGAATGTCCTATTCTTTTTTTTTTTTCGTCAAACCATTTTGTTGAGATATATAAGAGGCTATCCTTTGATGAATGATTCCATGTTCTTCACAAAATTCATCAAATTTATTAAATAAGTATTCTCCTTCTCTATCAGATCTTAATTAGAATCTTAATTTTTTTTAAAGTTGATTCTCTACTTCCGATTTATACTTAAACATGGAAAAAACCTCATTTTCCGTTCTTACTAAAGTACACATACAAGTATTTACTAGAATCATCCACAATGTGTTAAACTATCTTTTGCCTCCTCTTGTTAATAGACTATTCAATTCACAATGTTGGAATATACTAAGTCCAAAAATTATGTGTTTGATTCAACAGGTTTGAAAGATTTCTTTATAAATTTAGACTTCACATGTTTTCAAGATCTTCTTTGTCAATCTTAATCAAGTCTAGGTTTTGTATGTTTTCTTACATCTTTAGCATTCAAATGAGCTAAACGAAGGCCAATGAGATAAAGACTCAATCACATATATAGAAAAGATATTATTATTAATATAAATACTTAGTTTGTACATACAAATACAAGCATATCCTTTTCCAACAAAAATGATCATTCTTTGTGAGAATAATTTTAGCAAATTCAGTTGACATTTTGAATCCTTTCTCGTCAAATAATTCAACAAAAAAAAAATTTCTGGTACATATAATACATCAAGAAGAAAAAGACGCTTTTCGGAATCCTTTGTCTCGGATCTTGACACATACTTCGTTTTCCATATTTACTTCGTTGTCCTTCACCTCTTAATAGGTTTTTATAAACATGGACACTAGCACCAGAATCAAGCCACCAAACGACAACTTGTCATATTGGTCTCGGAGATCATGGAAAGGCTCAAGCTGGTGATCATTGCTACAAGGTTATCTTCCTCAACTACATTAAAATTGTTATTATCAATGCTTCTGCGGAATCGGCATTTCCTTGCATAATGGCCCCATTTATCGTACATATGGCAAATATCATTCTTTTTCTTCTCACCACCACCCTTCTTGATGTTGTTGTGTTGTTTCTTCCTCAATCCCCCATCATTTTTCTTCTTCATGCATACGGATAGGTTCTTAGAGGTACTTTCCTCCAAATGATGCACATTTGTACTACTTGGTTTGCCTTTGAATAAACGAGCATCTTCCTCAATCCGTAGATGCTTAAAGATCTCCTCTAAGGAGATGTCCTCCGTCTGGTGCATCAACTTTTTGGCATACCTTTTCCGTGAGGGGGAAGTTTGGCTATATTCATTTCTACTTGGAAAGCATCGGGTAAAGTTATCTTCAAAGATTTCAATTTGTTCACAATCACTTGTAAGGCATGCATTTGTTCAAGAAATAAATTGTTATCAATCATCTTGAAATCTAAATATTTGACTATTAAATACTTATTAGTACCTTCATCCTCGACCTTGTACTTGAACTATAGCACCTTTTAAATCTCTCTCTCGGATTTAACATTCGTGAAGAAATCATAGAGACGATCCAATAGTGTGTTGAGGATGTGACCGCGGCACAACAACTCATCTTCCTCGCGCTTCTTCCTTTCCTTCCTCAAAATGCTTTATCTCGACGACATTGGGTTGTTCTTCCTCCTTTGGTACTGGATCATCAGGCATCGGTAAGAAGTGTCGAATCAAGGATATTTTATATTTGCAATGCGATTAGGAGGAATCGCATCTTGTCTTGCCAACAGGAAAAGTTATTCACGTCAAACTTGGCGAGTCTCACAAAATCTTGGTTCATGATTTTAAATGATTCGATGTCTATCTTCTTCAACTAGTTCCTTAAAACTGTTGGGATGTATACAAAGTATTAGTACAACAACTATGTACAAACTTGTAATCTTCAAACGAATCTTCAATCTTCAAACACGAACGGGGACACCAGTCTTCTATATATCGACTTAGAATCGCAGATAGTGTTTTCTTTAAGGAACTAAGTGTCCCCTAACTTTGTTGTCTAGGGTTGCAGGTAAGAGTTCCTCCAGGATACGGCTAACCTTGATGAACTCGATGAGAAGTGAACTCACAAGTTCCTCCAGGATCATGCGTCGAGTGTACATAGATTTTGAGAAAATTAACGTCACACGCTTAATGATATTATTTGGTGCTTCACATCATTCACCCAAACCTAAGCCCAGGCCTGACCTAGCACACGTGCGTGTCTATCTAGGCTCACTACCACACTCACTTTTGATTCAACTAAAGAAGTAAATGATGATCCTACTTATTAGAACACTCTTATTCTATAAGAATTTCAATATAATTTTGATTTTCTAAACAACTACGTTATTTTTTTTACATTCAACACATGTAATTAAGTTTGTACACATATTTAATCATTTTCATACACCCTTAATAACACTTAGGGAACAATTCCAACACTAATAACATATTTTATCTACGTTCCGTTGTTTGAGTCGTTTTGATGTAACTCAATTATCAAACAAATAAAAAATAAAAATAACGTAAGTAGCAAAAGGTGAAGGCCCATGAGGCACATGACTGACTACACACTGCAGCTTCGTAGAAGGCCGGAGCCTGGCAAGTGAACAAGTTGAGTTTGAGCCATCTTCCCCAATGCTCGACTTTTATTAGGCAAATTCAACTAATGTAATTAATGAAGCATGTACGTGTAGAATACTTTTACAAATGGTTGAAAGAACTGGGATGATATCATTTTCGTTTGCTTTCGGTGTGAAAAGATGAGAAGGACTTCTAAGTGTAATTTGATTAGGTTACTTGATTAGGTTTTCTCCACAATAAATACATTATAATTATGATTACGTTGCTATTCAATTATGCGCATAATCGATCGAACAAGATTATAATGTCAAAGATCTATGATCACTGTGGGGTCTGAGAAAGAAACAGTCACAGTCTTAAACTCAAGCTCGAAACATCATTTCACGAAGATTATTTTATAAATGAGTCGAACTGGATGTTAAGGTGTCGAATTTACATCCAACAAGTTGACCATGAACGATAGATGGTGTTGTGAAAACTTATCGACTGTACTTGGTGCTTATTGTTCTCGTTTCTCTTTTCCATTTTTCATTTTTCTGCTATAGAAGAAAATTGTGCACATAATATTATCTGCGATTGAAAGTTATACTTTATGATGACGTGATTTAATCAAATTATTGAATCAATGATTAGCTATTAGATTCGACCCCGAAAAAAAAAAGTTGATTAGCTATTAGATTGCTGTTTAGGTATTCTAACGTAAAACGCTTTACACGGAGATGTATTCCACCCTAACATGGTTTCGGATAATTTTGAACTTAACATAATCTACGTTTATTAAAAACGAACATAATATATTAACACTATCAAAACTCATAAAGGATAAATGAAAGAAATGATACTCAAAATATAGAGTTTGGTACATTTAATTTGATAGAGTGTATCAAAATTAGTCTCCATTTTACTGAAACTTGTATGCTATATGTACAAAAATCATGACCAATCCCCCCAAAAATGAGCCAATTAGTCTCCATATCACTATTTACACTCGGACTATTCAACATAATTGGCCTCCTCTCCTATGACCGATCCTGATCATAGCTCACGAGTTCGAATCCTGTAACTTCACATGACCTCGAGCTAGATATTCTGCTTCGACCACATGATTCAGGAGCCGATCGAATCAATCATGAGAGCATAAGAGCAATACCACGCATCTTCTGATTATGTAAAGCCTTCCCTTTTGCTCCTTAAGGAACCGCCCAAGTCTCCTAGCTGAGAGTTTGTTGCTATTGTAGCTTCCCATGGTTGCACTCTTCATCTTCTTCTTTTTGGGATAGAATCTTTATAAGAGAGCTGTAGTGTTTTTGAGTGTGTGTGTGATAAGGATGAGTGGGTGATCTCAAGTATGAATCTATGAGGTTCGATTGTGTGATGAGAAGCGAAGGGGAGAAATGAGGTCTACTTATAGGAAAATAGACAAAGGCAAGTGGTCCATGTGTGGGCTAAAGAAAAGTTGAAGGATCCTTCAAGCCACCACACACTCTACCCCACACTTAGGGAATCTCGTCCTTGTAGTTGAGACCCTTCCCCACTTCGTGTGTGTTCCTCCTTGTCAATGTTTGTCGGGGTAAAACTTTATCACGAGGCCATTGTTCATGTGTATTTTTTCCATGAGATCCACGAAAATTATAATAAAAATTCATATTTGTATTAAATTTATATTAAATAATATAAAAAAATGATGCTTTTTTATATCAGTTTTAAGAAGAATTAATATGTGTATTATAACTGATTTGATATTATTTCTTATCAAATTAATAAATATTATAATTTTTATAGAATTTTAAATAAAACAAATATTATAATTTCATGGAATTGGGGAAGTAATTAAGAGACCTATGACAAAACAACTCCACGGGTAATTCTATTAAGATCCAAGTAAAAAGGACGAAATATATATAGTTTGATCCATGTAACCAAAAGACAAGTTTTTGCTAACCGAGTTCCATATGTACTCCCACATCCTGAGATCCAACTCCAAGAGTGAACTGATGATATATTCATGAAAAAACAAAAGTACATGTCATTTAAGTCGTTGACCAATTAGAAAGAAAGTTTTATGTTAGTTCTAAAGGCATAGCGTTAAAAGGTTCACATACAATTAATTTTGAATGATCGGCACATACAATTAATTTTGGGAATGTGGGAGGAAGTGGTGAGGCCAATTATCTAGCGATAATGGGTTCTGATCTCTTTTGATTTGCTCCACCTCATAGGTGATAATTATGTTATAGAAGATGACACTTATACATTGTAGTCTCCTAATAGCCTTTGTTCCCTGTTTTTGGTACACCTTTTTTGTATTATTTAGCAACAAAAACAGCAACAGATCTCTCCTTTCCACATTGTTGCAAGAGATGTACCAAAGTGTAAGAATTGACCATTCAGATGTTAAAATTTGCGTATTTTCATGCATTGATTAACTCTCATATGAACGGAGTACTATGCCCAGCCACCCTGTTGATGTTGAGGTATAGGAAAAACTTAAAATACCCTTTTTCATGTGACGGATAGATAACATGTGTGACCAATTCCTAACTTGTCATGTCGAGATGAGAAAGGGTGCTACGTACATAACAATGATGTAATGAGATTACAAATTTGTGTACACTTTGTGTAGAGTCATCGAATCCAAGGTTTTGAACCTAATAATCCCAATGGGAAGTTATTTCCCGACAACCTAAATCCACCGTCGTTATTCATTAAATTCATACCACAATCGTATCATCATTTATTGAGGTATTTCCATCCAAAAACGATAAGAAAGACTATTTTCTAATATTTCAAAGATATATCGAAGTGAAGGACTCATCCTAAGGGAATTGATTATTTTTCAATGAACTATCTTTTCTTGACACATTTAACAAACATATTGCTTTGAAAAAATTGAAACTTAATATCTCAATTAAAACGTTTCATGTCCAGCCATTAAGATCTCAATTAAGGGGTTAATTAAAATGTTTCAGGTTCAAAATAGTTCGTCGACATTGAGATCACCAAACAAATTTATATCCCTAGAAAACACGCCCTATAGATTGTGACTTCTCATGTACATCTATTCTTGCCACGACACGGTCCAGCCATTTACATGTTAGCTCGGACCAAATGCACATTGTTCTAATCATATAAACTTTAGGGACTAGTAAGGACCAGCTTGGGTGTAAGAAGTCAGACAATTATTGAAATGAAAATTGGATTATTGCGAAGCCAATTTTTATGATCTTATCGTGTTGAGTGCGTGTGAAAAAGGAGACAATTATGTACCCTGGAAAATAGGAAAAAAAATGAGATTTCCAAAAAAAAAAAAAAAAAAAAAGGAAAAAGGTTTGGGGACAATTGATTGGAAATGAAGTTAAAAGTAATGTAAAATGAGCGAGGCCCATTAAGTCATTGGGCTGGTCCACATTTTTGTCTTCAAGTTATGTATTGGGAGACATTGGCGTAGAGTATAAGGACTTGTCAGCACGTGACACGCTCGTGATAGACAAGTCCATGTGATGCTTAACAATTTTTCACTGTTGATGATGCTGGAAAAAAACCAACCTTTTCTGTAATTTTCTTTTCCAGAACAGTGTATTTTTCGTGTCTTACTAATATTGTAACGGTTCTTTTCCAGTAGTCCTAGCAATGACAAAAATCTTGTTTTAAAGGAAAAATACTAGATACTGTACAATGCATGCTTGTGAACCCACCATAGTATCAACTATCTTGCATTAACCAATTCAAATAAATTTATCTACAAGATTTCTTGATGATGCTATCTTTATTTTATATTGACTAGATTTAAGCTGTCCATTCTTTGAGTGATTATTTTTCTTGAAATATTAATATATATTTTGTAGGGAAAAATTAGAAAAGGAAAAAAGAATTCTAAAAAAGGAAAAACGCACACCAAATCAAAAGCGTTTTTTATTCATTTCAATTATATATAATAATAATAAAGATTGAAAAGGAGGTGAAAAATAAAACGAAATGATTGATATTCCTTTCCATGTTAAGCAAACCTTCGTGCAAATGGCAGTGAATAAAACCCTTTGCACAATGTTAATACATTATCAAATAGTGCAATAGAACATTAAAATATCACTACAAAAATTCAATCTATTTGCGACAGTCAATTTAGTCATAAACAGAGATTAGCGTAGAGCTAACGGTCGTAAAAACCTAATCGCTAATAATTTTAGCGATGAAATAAAAGATTTTTATCGATAGTTTGCTACGGAGCTGTCGATAATTAGACGGACTTGGTATTAGTCGCTGACCTTGGTGTGAGAAGGTTTGCGACGGCTTTGTAGGAAATAATTAGTTAGTAAAAAAAAAATCAAGAGTTACAATCTTTTAAAAAAAAAGAACTTACTGTCGTTAGTTTTCGATCTCTCAACACACCACACCACAATCTTCTTGGCGTGTGTCTTCTCAAACACCTCAATCTTCTTTGCTTTTTTCTTCAACTCCTTTTCTTGCAAACAAATAATCAATAAGATACCGATCATACATTCATTCCAATCGACGATAAAATTGAAGAAATAAATTTATACACAATTGAATTTGCTTAATTAAAAAGTTACTTATCATCTTCATAACGACACTGACCGTAGACACGGATCCCTACGAATGTAATCATAACCAATCATACAATCCTTCCAACGACCATTGAACCATATAAAAAAACCCAATCGTCAAATCAACCTCCATTGACCAATGAATTAACTCAATCAACAAAACCACAACCTTTAGCAAATGTAAGAATTCTTTACATTCACTAAACCAGTCCATGAAACTTAATCCATGTTAAATACACAATCCTTACTTTCACTAACATTAAACAAATTATCTAAAAGTTTTAATTCATGATGAACAAGTTCTATCTAGAACCTAAGTATAAAAATCTTATGATCAGCAACTTCGATCTAAAATTAAATATAAAGTTATTATATTTTTTTTAGATAATAAAATCTCTTTCAATCATAAAACATTATCTAACATTCACAAAAAACCAAAAAACAAAACATGACAAAAAAAAATTCAAGCACACTAATGATAAAACTCTTCCCAACACAATCACAACCTCCTTCCATTCCATATATTTCAAGCATCAAAGACAAAACCAACGATCAATTAACTCTATTATCATCGATCCAATCATAAACACAATCACAATCACCATCCATTCCACATATTTCAAGCAACCCTAGATTGAGAAACTCTTGATCCCTCCCAGTACAACCAAATCAACTCAATCTCCGACGGTGCGTCAACCGCTAACACATCAACAACTAAATCATAAGAATAATTCAAGATAAATTGAGATAAGTTTAGAAATTCACTTTGATTTTATGGATCTAAGAATATTTTACTCCATTAAGACGGCTTCTTGCTCCCGGGCTGCTCCGATTAAGACGTCACAAGGAGATAGTATATGTCACAAAGACACAACTAAGTGAGTCAGGTGGAGATGTTGGACGTCTGTATCGATTCGACTCTGATCAAGGCGACGGACGACAAGCAGAGGGTGGTGGAGGATGAGAGGGGAGGACGGTGAGAGATCAGACGGGGTGAGAGGTGACGAAGGCGTGGTTGGATTTTCTCGGATTTCGATGGTGTGTGGGTGTTTGTTTTGCTCGGGCGAAATGAGGAAGAAAACAGATATGATTTCGAGGATAATTAATAGGTTACGACGGAAAAAATATTTCCATCTCTAATTTGAGATGAAATGGGTCTTCTGTCTCTGATTTACGACGGCCACAAGTCTCCGTCTCTAAAAATCTATTGTTTCTAATTATGTCTCTAAAAACCAATTAGCGAGTTGGAAGGATAACCCTTTTTCTTTCGAGAAGCCTATCTATTTAGAAGAGCTTGGATGCTAATTGGCTGGAACAAGGAGCTACAATGCCCAAGATGGATACAAGTAGTTCAAGTGAATGCAAATTCTGAACCGGAGCCATGAACCTATTTGAAGTGGTTTATTTTATACCAGAGAAGCCAATGCATGAACAAGGATTAATTTTACTTTCCCACCTAGCTACTCTAGGTGATTGTCGTTATAACGTTGTTTTTTTAGTGTATGAAAAAGATCCAATTATCAATAAAGATATCCCTCCAATAGCATTATTTATTTATCATCATGACTGGCTCAAGATAATTATTTTCATGACTTCGATAATAGTTGATAATGTTTTGACTCAATTTGATTGCATTACTCTTCATATGTTTAGTGATGATAAAAATTTATTATGATCAATATTAATTCATCATGAAATGAATTAATAGAATGATGACATGTATAAATCAATACAAAGTTGACACGTATAAACCAACAAAAAAAATAGAAACATAGAGTATCAACAAAAAAAAAAAAGTTCCAACATATGTGTTATATATTTATAATGATAGAAAACAAATTTTCGACAAGAAACTGATGCATAGAGTGTAATTAACTGTAATACCTCAAACTGACGTCGACAACGTCGTCTTCTCCTTGAACGCCACGACCTCGCCTCCAGCCACCAACACCACAATTACTAACCCTCTCATCGTCTTTATATATCTTCTTCTCCTCTCTTTTTCTCTTTTTACTCCGCATGCCACCATCATCACCATCGAACACCATCACCACGGCTATGCCTCCAACCACTAGCACACCGTTGCGTCACAAGCCTGACCACCACACCAGCCTTGTCACCATCATCCCTATCTCACCACCATCATCACTTCATCATCGTATCACCTCCTCATCGTCTCCCTCTAACCAATTCACCACTATGAACCACCACATTAGGACCACCATCCAAGGACATTGACCAGACTTAGCGACCTCCGACGACCACCAAGAACTTCCCAATGTCGAGTAGTAGTAGTCCACGAAGCTCCCATGTCGACTTCTACTTAGTTTCCCCGAACCACCAATAAACTACCCCCCACGAAACACCTCACTTCGACTACCAGTGGGTTCGAGGAGTCGGGGACAACAGGACAACATTAGCAGTGATGTTGGATGTTAGGGTTTCTTGGGTTGCAAGGTGGTTAGGGTTTTTCACGCTACAAAGATAACCTAACCACTCTGGATCCGCTTTGTGTTTAATGATTCGTGTATGCTTGGTTGTGGTGGTAGTGATGAGAAGAGTATCGAGAAGGGGATGATATGCTTGGTTATATGCTTGGTTGTATGCTTGGTGTTTAAAGGTGTTGCGAGCACTAGCGTTTTTTATATTATATTGCGTGTATTAGGTTATGAGATACTATTTTAATGTTAAGCATGATTCCAGAGTGCCATGGGTGTATCGCGTTGCATGCATTTATGCCTGGTGTGGTGATGCGATGAACTGTAGTTAATCACGGGGTTTATGTATAAATGGGTACTAAATATATCATGTAGGGATCGATTTATAATAACAAACCTTGGTATTAGGATCGAGATTGAGGATGAATGTTTTACATGTTTGATGTGAGATGTGGATTATTGAGGTTAAAATGAGATAGAATACACACCATTATAATATTTATATCATCTCGAAAAATATATGAAAACGATCCCTAAATTTTTAAATAAAATGGACACGAGAACGTAGAGTTTAGTTCCACCATCTATGTGATATGAACTCATGAAAAATGATTAAAACAATATATGTATCCTTGAGTTGTGAAGGTAGAGAACTACGCATGTCTTATTGGATCTGTTGGATCGTGAGTAGTTTTTCTTTAAAATATTGTGAAGGTTGAGCATGACGTCTCTTCTTAGGTCTGGTGTGATCAATGGCATATTCTTTGGAATTGTTGTGATGAAGGTCCAACATGATGTCCCTTATTGGATCCATTGAGATCATTCGTTGCTCCCTTGAATAGCCTTGGTGGCTGTGATACCATTTATTCTTTGAGTCATCATCACAAGTGAGGACTAGCTAAGGAGCGATGGACATCCTTCATCGTTTTAGTATGCATACAGCGTACTGATGTCATTGTGACAGGACCACGGGTTACTCTCTATAGAGAGGCCTTTCTCAATGCTGGCATCCGATGCCGCATTGAAAGCGCACAAGAGATGAGACGTACGAAAGATGCAATTATGGATGGAATCGAATAAAAATATGATTTCATGGTGTAACCCGATAGACGATTGATGTACTATCTCTGTACTCTAAGTCTATCATATTTTTGGAGTTGTCTTTCGATTTGAGTCATGGACTAATTGTAATAAAAAAGAAAAAGACATAGAAGATATAAAGACGTATAAACGAAAATATTTGTTTGATATGACGCTCATATTTTTGTAAGATACAAAAAGGTTTTACTGAAACTCACAGATTTGTCATAGTTGAGGGAGTGCTCTGCAAATGAATTTTGTATACTCTAGATTATTGAGTTTTATATTCATGGATTATGCTTTTCGTTTGCAGGTAATCAACAGGATAGTGATAATGTCCAATAGAGTGCGAGTTGCATGTATATAGATGTCTGGCGTACTTTTGTAAATAATGTATCATATACCTGACTTTGTCTTAGTTGAGCATCAAAATTTGCAGTGTAACAACTTGTAATGTTATGATAAATGGACTTATGTTACTAAACAGATATTTGAGACTTATATATTAGGAGGTGAAGTTGAACTGTTTAGTAAATGATCTAATGATGATGTATACTTAGATTCCTTCATTTTCTATATCTCTAAACCCATTTGGTTATTTGATCTTGTCACTGACTAGGTCTGTGACAACATAATGTTCACATGTCGTCCAATGGGAAAATCGGAGCGTTACATTAACACATTTCCCTTGAAAAATTTACTATAGACATTCTTTCTTTGTTAGTACCATAGAGGGTATTTTAACCTAAGATACAAAAAAATCCTATTTATACCGTACGATGGTTGAAAAAAATCTTTAAACAATGCATGACGAATAGTGTCAAAAGTCAAAGGTTGCATTTTTTTGAGAGAGTACATATAATGTATTTCGTTTGTCCTATATTAATCGTAATGTTTTTTTTTTAAATTGTTTCAAAATAAATAAAATCTTTTTTAAATGTCTTAACACAAAAAAATATCAAATCAATCTCATCTGCTGTAATACATGCACTAACATTTTCTCAATTATTACAGTAAATCATATTATCATCAAACAAGTTTTTTTTTCATCAAAATCCACACAAATTAAACGCACGTATAAATTAATGTCGGATCAAAACATAACATCGCGATAAATATGAGACGTATAAATATATAAAAAAGCAATGATATTTTTGTAAACCTATGATTAGGAATCCTATACGAAAATCATAAGGTCAATTGTTTTTGCTGCGTCATTTGCGAAGCAGCAGCAGAGGACAGAGTACAGTTTAGCTTCCTAGCTCATCCTCCATCCTACCCATAATTTTTACAACATTCATGTTATTGACATAAATTTAGATGTAATTTTTTTCTTATCCATATAATTTTTTCTTTCAACTGACTTTAATTTCTAACCAAGCAAACGTTATAAATAAGTTAGACCTAACTAAACAAACAAAAGTGCAACAATTTTGGAACCAGGCATATTTATAAAATTTTCACTTTTCCTTTTTGTCCTACATGAGTGAAAATCCTTGCACGTGAACTTGTTTCTATGCATAGCTCAATGATGAAACAAGGGACTCGCCCATGAAGTACGACATCCCACCATATTGTACAGTACTAATGTTCTAAAATAATTGCAAATGGCAATTGATGAGTCAGCTGTTCAGTTTGGATAATCTTCAGTTAAATAAATGGAGGACATTTGCACAATATCAAAGCCAAATTTTTGTACCAATTTGGTACGATAAATCTTGATTTGTCCAATTAGGATATCTTTTGAAATGCAATGTATCATTTTTTAGGCCTTACCCCGCATATCTATCATTTCTAGGATTACTTATTAGGTTTTGAGTCAAATACGAAATAATATTGATCGAATTGAAAAAAAAAAAAAAAAAATTATAATTTTTACTATGTTTTTTTAGATTGATATTTGTTATTGTTTGAAAATTGATATTATCAAAATAGTATTTGATATTGTGAAAACAACTTGTGAGATAATCACTTTATGAGTGCAATAACATTGACGGTATAAAAGCTTATCTTGATAATAATTTCCTATCGTTTTTGTTTCTTTTTTCGCTTTTTCTTTTATTTTCTGGGTTTGACTGCTCACCACACTGAACAATCAATTCTTTTGACCGACAGGAAATTTCCTCGATTCCACCATCTACAACCAAAATGGTTGGACGGTTTCAACAATTGGGCTTGGGCCTAGTGATGTGACCCAACTCTGATGTTACCTCAGTGGGCCCGATGATTTCGATCTGTTCGTGCTGGTCCAAGTTGAAGAACCTTGTCGAGAACAACTGGTCCATATCATGGCCCAGGCCCATGTAAATCATTATCTCCACTAATGTCATTTAATTCGAATTATTATATTTTCTTTATTCAGCGGCCCATGTGTTCGGACTACTAGTAACCCGACGGATTGTGATGTGTTTTGGGTCTTCTAGGCTCTTTTTGGAAGGAGTCGTTGTCTATTATGAGATCATTGTTGACATACACTATGCCTTAAGAAAAAGTCGTCATTCTATGGCGAAATAATGTGTACAAACAATCAAATTGCTTCAGCATATCCCACACATGTATATCGGTATCTCTTTTATATATGGTAATATTTCATTGTCCCACTATCATAGTGATATGAAAATATATACCTCATCCGTCCAATAAAAATTATATTAACAATTTTTTAAATTGATCCATTCAATAAAATTTACAATATTATTAAATTTGAAAACTATTCAATTAAAAAATATTAAAATGTTTTTATTATTTATTTTATAACAAATTATCTATTTTAATTCTCATTTTTCTCTCCCATATCCTTATAATCGTAAGGTTCACGGGAACTCTACCATTGCATAAAGAGACGTATATATGTCAAATGTTGTTATTTTTGTTGGAGAAAAAAATTAATATTTAATAATAAAATTATAAAAATTAATATTTCATTATTTTATTATATTAATCAAAATTTATCTGGACCAAATCATTGTGTCGAGGAGGAAGTATATCACACTCTTTTTCAAAGCTGTTGCTTAAAACATCTGGAGTGATTCCCAACTAGTGAACTCAAATATATGTCTTCGAATGCACAATCACCGGCAACACACAGCACAACAGGTTAGGGTTCGGAGATTGAGAATGCTGACGAAAGGAAGGGTTTGGGAAAAGAGGAAGAAGAAATCGGGGAGATGGGAAATTCGACATTGGGGAAATGAGTAGCGCGATCGAAGAAAGTTGTGATCTTGATAAGAATGCGTTGAAAGGTGGATTGAAGCATAGTGATTGGGATGAGAAGAAAAAATGTGAGTGTGGAGGCGAAGGCGTTCATGGAGAAATCTTGGGACGCTGTGTCAGTTGGTGTCGTCGATGGCGGACCTGGTGATGCCGGTGAGTACTACATGGAATACATGCTTTGCTTTATGTTGAACTCTATTGTTTCTATTGGGGCTTACAAGTTGGAGAAATATGCAATTTAGTGTCGTTGAACTTATGAGTTTTAAACACCCGCGTAAGCGAGTCAGCCTAACTCCTCAATGCGGGGAGAGGTCAGTGGATCAAAACCCGCTGAGTTTGTGGTGGTGAATCTGTCAGCGAAAGCTGACTTAAAGAATCCTTCGTGTTTGCGGGCTATTCGGTTGATCAAGAAAAATCCTTCGAGATTTACTTTTAAAACTGATTATCATCTCCCGCTAACTATATCAGGTGCTTATTCCTCCATGTTGAGTGACACTAAGGTGTAATATCATGAAAAATAAACCTTAAATAAAAAAAAAATTTAAAATAAATATGTTGAGATAGAAGTTGATAATGTGGTTGGTTGAGGAACACATGAATATCTCAACTGTCTCCAGAAATATCTCAACCACCTGCCCATTACGTGCTTCGCGTGCTTTCCACCCACGTGAAAATCTCACCTGTCTGTTGTTATCAAAACATTCAAATTAAACCAACATCCTGAGCAATAATCTGAGTGCGACGAGCAGAACTGAAACGGAGAAAGGGGTATGGATTCATCTCTCACTCTGATTTCGTATTCGTTTATATTTGATTTTAGTTTATTTATTTCTCGTACTATATCCGTATTGCCGGATTCCGACCAATTTCCGGCAAAACCCCGACTCCCGAACTCAACCCGAACCAACCCGAAGCCGAGCCCGAAATCTGAAACCGCCGACCCCGAAGCATCGCCGTCACCCTCGGCTGGAAAACAATCGCCCAA
>LIEC01008657.1:0-11943 GCA_001925005.1 Drosera capensis | reverse complement strand
AATTTAGGAAGTTAGAAAATTAGGTTCTTTAGATTAAATTGTTTCGTTCTCCCTTTATGTTATTCGTTAGTGCAAGGATATTTACAAAAATTTACGAGTTGTCTGTAATTTTAATATGTAACATTGTTTAACGTAATAGTTAGTTAATAGTAATTTAGAAAATAATTAGAAAAATAATAGTTAGTTAAAGTTAATTTAGAAAGTTAGGGAATTAGATAATTTAGAGTAAATGGTTTAGTTTACTAAACTTTGTATATTATTCGTTAATGCAAGTATGTTTACTAAATATTACGATTTGTCTGTAATTTTAATATGTAACATTGTTTAAAATAATAGTTAGTTAATAATAATTCAGGAAACAATTAGAAATATAAACAGTTAGTTGAGATTAATTTTATATGTTATTGGATTAGTGCATGCTGTTGTTGTCACATTCAATTCTAAATTCTCAATCTTTATGATTTGAAAATGATATAGGTATTAGTTCTCCAACACCATGCACGTTATTTTGTTAATGTAAGGGTGTTTACTAAATATTACGAAGTTATGTAATTTAAATATGTAACATTTAATAGTTAGTTAATAATAATATAGAAAACAATTAGAAATATTAATAGTTAGTTGAGATTAGTTTCATACGATGTTGGATTAATGCATCATGTTGCTACCATATATGATTTTGAATTCTCAATTTTTATGATTTAAAAATGATATAGATATGATATTTCAATAATTGCCAATTTTTTGTTATTGGATACACAGTGACTATCAATTCCAGGGAGAACCGAAAGTCCTTCTAAACTTCACACTTGAATGGGGATTGATAGATTATGCAAGGGATATCTGTGAAAAAGCTGGTGTAGGTTGGGAACCTTCCCAAATCAACATCTGGGTTAAACTCCCTCAAACTCCGTGCACGTCACATATGATCTAGCTCAAGGATGATGTGTTTTTGCAAACATCATTTGACATACTTCAGAAAGCCCAATATCATTATGTTATGTGGTACGTGAAGCGCAATGTTCCTGACGTCCCGGCACATTCAGCTTTTTCAGTACATTCTTGTCAATCTGTTCCAGCACATTCTCAACCATCTATGTCTGTGGAAGCGACTGGCAATGAGGATGATGATGATCTTGTTGTTGACCTTTCTGTCGTCCCTGCTCATGTAGTATCGGAAGGGACTGCTTGGATGCAATGCAGTGAGAATGATTGTTTGTCAAACTTTGATGATGACGTGGACAACGAAGATACTGATGTCCAAGGAGACCATGAAGCAATGGAAGATGCAAATATCGATGAGCCTACTAGTTATGACAGTGAGGATGACAATGATGATGAGGATCACATGCAAGCTAAAGATAGTACGGATGAGAATGATAATGATCGTGTGCAAACTGCTGACGATGATAACATTGTTGTTGCTGCTCCGACTCTAGGATGGAGTCATCCGATTTCAATGTACACCGATGTGAGTTGGATACCAGAAACAGTCAACGATCGTGATGAACTGATTGTTGCCATTTCTCATTCTTACCATAGAGAGGGCATGGATTTTAATGATTGATACCACCTAGCCTCGCGACTGTGTAAGGTGTTTTTGATCGATTTTAAAGACAGTCGTCGAGGACGTGACCAATGGTTCTATGTTCTATGCACGAATAGAGTTATGTTCGAATTTACTACTCAATGGCAATCGGGTGTTTCTCTTACCCATATCCGATCTCCTATCCTTGGTTTAGACAAGAGGGGCCCAGATCGATCATTGATCATTTTATTAAGTCGATGCGTATCTTTAAAGTGTTGTACTTGATCGATGAGGAGGTCTTGTATAAATATGATATGAGTGAGTATCGCTTTATTTTTGTTCCTTGTTCAGAGTTTTGGTAGGTATATTTGCTCCGAAGGAGATGTTGAGGGGGAGGAATGCTAAGCTTGCTGCTAATCCGGCTCGTGTCCTATCTTCGAAGCCGACCTATTTAATGAAAATAATCTCGTACCCGACCTAGAAGCGGAGGAAAGGAAAGAAAAAGGCGGCGAACACAAGCAGGAAGGAAGAGAAAAGGGGTGCCAATGTCGGACCTCTAGATGGCTGCCCCCCTTAAGTCTTTCCACATTAGTAACTCTCGGCCTCCTAGGTCGGTCCAACTTGAGATCGGCCTGCCCAAGCTCGCTGTTGAGTCGGACGACATTCTAGGATGAGTTGTACGTTCGACCGGTTCATTTGAGGAAGAGGCTTATGTTTCGACTTTGAGGATTCATCCTGAGGCATCTAGATGGTTTATAGGGTTCAACGCTTGGACTATGCTCGAATCTATCAACCTTCCTTCAGATCGAGATGTGCAATCCGACACGGAACGTAGGAGTTTAGAGCGATGTGTCATTCGTAGCATTTATAGGGTATTTTCTTTGTCTCCTTCATTGTTTTTCTCTCTTCCATTGTTATTATGCGATGACTAACCATTTTATTTCATTTTACAGATGACACACTTGGCTTTCTTCATAGCGTGGATGATCTAATCGCTGAGAACTGCAATCTTCAACAATCTCAAGAGCAGTATCAAACAATTCGGACAGAGCTGGAAAAGGATAGAAGAAAGAAGATCGAGGCCGAACGAGATCTCTCAAGCATTCAGGTTTCTCAAGCAGCTGCTCTTGCCAAGCTTGAGATGTCGATCAACGAAGTTTTTCATTTATTTTCATTTTTTTTGTTTTACTATAAATAGAGACCTTTTGTCTTGACTTTATTGAAAGACTCTTTTCTCTCAATAAAAATTCGATGTAGATCTAGACGACGATAATTGACGTATCGAGGATTGAAAACGACGATTGTAATGCAAAGAACATTGATTAGCATCCCATGTTTGTGGTTCTGATGGGTTCAACCGTTCATTTTCATGTTGTTAATTGTGTTGTAATTATGATCGTAGTGTATATTAGTTAGTAGAGATATGAAGATTATCTAATGATGTGGATCATGAGACTTTATGCAATATTTTCATGAATATTGCATTTGTATTTGGTATTCATATGTTCGTGTATTTATTTTTTATGATATTTCATGTTAATATCTAGATTGAACACCTACCTTATTGCATGAATGTATATAAAGCTTATGATTATCTCTATAATCATGACAAGAGCAAAGATATGATGATAGTTGAAGATATAATCTCCTTTATGTGAATAGTAATTATTATATTATGATCCATATGAAACTAGATTGTATAGGATTTCTCTTGTTCCAATCAACCTAGTTATTAGTTTATCTTAACGATCTTTATTATTAATGACAATTAATCTCTTTTAATTATCATTAATATCATATGGAAGTTTACATATCATAACTATTTATGTGTTATAGCTAACTTCTGGCCTAGTACATCGTATTCCTATTTTTCATGAATTACCTGGTGAAGACCCTCACGGTTATACAAAAAAAAAAATTACATGTGTGTAAATCCATGAGACCTCATAGAACTAATGAAGATACTATTAAATCATATGCTTTTGGTTGTATGAACTTCCACCATATAGTATTGCAACTTAGAGTGATATATAGAAAGTATTTCATGAATAGTTTTTCCCCTCCATCAAGAACATCTTCATTAAGAAAACACAAGCGATATTAGACAAAGGAATGGAGAAAATTTTAGTGAATATTTTAAAAAACTTGTGTTCTAATTATCCCCACCACAAAATAACATATCAATTACTTATATGATATTTTTATGATGGATTACTTCCTATAGAGACGGCATGGGTAGATGCTGCAAGTGGGGGAGCTTTAGTGAATGAAACACCATCAAATGATAGAACAATGATTGAAGAGATGACAGATAATACACAATAATACGACACAAGACTAGAGGCAATAAGAAATGTTGGAGGAGTTGAAATGAATGAAATTAGACAACAATTAGACACCTAACTAAAGTTGTAAGACAATTAATGAATAATAATATCACTCAACAAGTGAAAACATGCGAACTATGTGCGAATATAGGTTATCTAATGGATCCATGCCCAACTCTTTTTGAAGATGAACAAGCAAACACCATTAATCAATTTTTAGGACCTCCCTGAAGAAAACATAATCCGTTTCTGAATTTTTATAAAGAAGGGTGAAGGCACCATCCCAACTTAAGGTGGGGGGAGGTGGGGGTGTTCAATGTAATCACCTGAATCAACCTAATCAATTTAATAATAACCCTCGAATTTATAATTCATCACCTGGTTTTGGTAACAACATCAACCAACAAAAACCATGAAATGAACCATCGTCAGAAGAATGGTTAAGACATTGCTTATGAATTCAACTGATTTTCAAAAAAAAAAAACTTGAACAAATATTAAAAGTATAGAAAGTCAAGTTGTACAACTGGTAGGTAAATTAGGACAAGTGAAAGCTCAATTTTCTAATAAAATTTCTACACAACCTATTAATCCGCTTGAGATTGCTAATTTTATAACTTTAAGAAGTGGTTAGGAATTCAAAAAAATTGAAAGTGATAAAATGAGGGAAGTGGAAGAAGAACTTGAAGTTGAACCAACTCAACCCGTAAAACCAATTAAACTTAATGAACACTAAAATCTTATGAACCAAAAGCACCTTTTCCTAGTCGATTGGTTAGGGATAAGAAACTAAAAAAATACAGAAAGACATTTTAGAAGTGTTTAAAAGGTGAAAGTGAACATCCCTCTAATTGAAACAATAAAGCAAGTCTCACAAAATGTCAAATTCTTAAAAGACTTGTGCACCAATAAGAGAAAACTTAAGAAATAGGAGCGAGTAATGTTAGGGATAAACGTTTAAACTGTAATCCAAAAGAAATTATCCCGAAACTAAAGAACCCTAACATGTTCACTCTTCCTTGCAATATAGAAAAAGTTACTATCTCTAGATGCATGATTGACCTAGGAGTTTCCACTAATGTACTTCTTATGTCTATTCATGATGCTCCAAATCTTGGTCCTTTGAAACCAACGGGAGTTGTTTTTCAATTAGATGATCGTTCTGTTGCTAAACCTGAAGGTGTGATAGAGGATATGCTTGTGAAAGTTAATGAATTGGTTCTTCTTGTCGATTTCTATGTCTTAAAAGTGAAATATAGATTTACTTCTTTTTCTAATATGACACCGTTACTATTAGGAAGACCATTTGTAAAAACTACTAAAATCAATGATGTCAATAATGGAATTCGATGATGATAGGATATGTTTAAATATATTCAATACCATGAAATATCCCAATGATGAAATGTCTTGTGTTTATATGCTTGATATATGTGATGTGTTCAATGAAGAGATTTTTGGTTTGGAAGATGAAGATTTCATAAATGTCATTTTGAACTTGGAATAAAATGAAGCCATGATTGATGACTATTTTGATAGTGATGTCGACTTGTCCACATTGGAAGAGGAATTATATGAAAATGATAACCATGAAGAAGTTTTTGCGCTTGAATTGCCTATAGCTTATGAAACTATTTTACCGTCAGTGATAAAACCCCCTACTTTGAAATTGAAACCATTACCTACCCATTAAAAATATGCTTATTTAAGTAAGGAGGAGTAGTAATTATTTCTAGTAACTTAACTCCATTCTCAAGGGGAAGGATTAATTAAACTTCTTAAGAAACATAAAACCCCAAGAGGATGGACTTTTAGCTGATATTAAAGGATTCTTTTAGAATACGATCCTAAACCATCAAAAGAACCTTTATGTCGCTTAAACTCGCCTATGATGAAAGTAGTAAAGGATAAAAAAATTTAAGTTGTTTGACGGTAGAGTGATTTACTCAATAATCGATACACAATGGGTAAGTCCAATTCATGTTGTGCCTAAAAAGACATGGGTAACTATTGTGGAAAAACAAGTTTGTGATTTCATTTCCAATAGAGTACAAAATGATTGTCGTGCATATATTGATTACAGAAAGCTTAATGCAACAACGAGGAAAGATCATTTTTCTTTATCTTTCATGCATTAGATGCAGGAAAAACTCATAAATAATTCTTGCTTTTTCTTTCTTGATAGCTATTCGAGTTAAAATCAATTTATAATTGCCCGCGAAGATCAACCTAAGATCACGTTTACATGTCTCTTTGGTATATTTGCATACTGGATGATGCCCTTTGGTCTATGTAATGCACTTGCCACCTTCCAAAGATACATGATGTCCATATTTTTTGAACATAATAGTGAAATCATTGAAGTAATCATGGACGATTTTACCGTGCATGTAAATTCATTAAACATATGCTTAAAGAATCTTGAATTTGTGTTGAAAAGATGTATTGAAACTAATCTTGTTTCGAACTGTGAGAAATGTCATTTTATGCCTGAACAAGATATTGTCTTGGGACATGTGGTGTCATCTAAAGGTCTTGAGGTCGACTAAGTAAAGGTAAATATTATCAAAACTCTTCCTTATCCTTCTACGATAAGAAAGGTAATAGCTTTTCTTGATCATGCTGAATTCTGTAAACGGTTTAAGAATTTTTTTGCTAAAATTATTCAACCAATACGTAGACTTCTTTAAAATGATGTAGAACTTGTGTTTGATGAGAAATATATGAAAGCTTTTACTATTATGAAAGATAAACTTGTGGCAGCTTCAATCATTCAACCTCCTATCATATGACGTCACTCTCGCTGGGTCCAATGCCTCAAGTTGACAAAAATTATACTTTTAAGCTTAGTCATAAGAATTAACTTAAATTTCATTTACACATCATTAGTTTAAAAACTTTTGACGCACTCAATCATAACTCAAAATATCTCCTTTGTAGCAAAATTTACATCTCTTTCTAAGATCAGAATACCTTTCACACATAAGTTGTATCTAGCATTAAATCTTAAGTCACACTTCTTTTTCAAGTCTTACTCTTGTAACAAAGAGAAAAGGAAAGACATAGAAAAATAGTAACCGTGAGCTATAGAAACTCAATAATGTGTCGGCCTCCTTATCAGGGGTTACACGAAAGAAGAATATAAGAAAAAAAAGAGAAATGATCACTTGGGTCCTTTATTCCAACACTCTGGAATTATCATGCCAATCTGACATTCATAATTATCATCACAAGCATACTAGTGATTCACCTAGTCGCTTAAGCACACTTAACATCATATAACAACGCTCAAAAAATACGCGTCTATCTACACTTCAGACATTATTAACATCATTTACTACCGTCATATCCTTTATGGTATGACAAACAAGACCTCCGTATCAAATAAATTGAGATAATGACACTATGACATGATAGTTCCCAGTCCAAGTCTCACCCACTGCTGCACTCAATAGTTCATTCAAGAATTTGTTATACTTATTATTATATCAATCACACAAAGACGACAAACAATAAATATCTTGAATGTTATAATTATGTCCTTGTCGAGACTTGTTCAATTTCATAAGTAAACTCTTTTCAACTTTAGCAAAAAGAGACATCCGCGAAAAGGGATCAGCCAAACTGGAGCCCAAGGTCTCCTGCAATAAGATACCCTCATATCAAAATGACCTCACAGAGTCGATGAAAAAATGTCACCTGATAGTCACTATGTAACACAAAACACAGGCACAATGTTCTTTGTGTTTTATACCACGGAGTTATTCATCAATTATAGGTTTATACTTCTTTCACATATTCATCCTCATTATACCAGCAAAAAAGGCATAACACACGCTAAATTTATATTCCTTTCACACATTCATCCTCATTATACCAGCAAATAAGGCATAACACACGCCATACAACAACACTCCACATCACTCATTATTTAGCACACAACAGTCACAATCAATATTTTACATCAGTAACATTTAGTGACTACGTCCAAAGATTCCAATGCATATTATTATACTCACGGTATAATAATATGCATTGCCAAACACAATAAAATCTAAACATTACTTTTTACCAGAGTTCTTCACATGCACATGTTCGACCTCGTTCTTAAGTGACAATGAGCAGCGTCTCCAAGTCCTATACTATAATAGGATATGCATATTGAGACACCCTTATGAATGATTGTTTACGTTATGGAGTTGAGCATATTTGTTCGTACTTCTTAAAAAACCGACATAGTAATATTATGTGGTGGTATCAAGATTTAAGAAAAGTCTTTGATACTTATTTTGATAGTCCACAATGATCATTTTATGTATTTATCATCATTAGAAGTGTTTGTCAACATTTGGAGTTGTTTCAGGGTCAAAACAGTTCATTTCTGGATTTAATCCAACATGACCTTTCAATACTTTTAAATTTATAAATTCTCGTATATAGCTCCAAAAATTGTTTCATAAAATGTTACATAAATTAGACTTTATAAAATTTAATAGAATCCAAGTTTTCTTCATGAAAACTTACCAATAATAGGAGTTTATTTGTTTAATTTTATATTTACTACTAGATTAGACAGTTTAACATTGTTTCACTAATCAATTTATAAATTCTTGCATATAATTGTAAATCTAAATTTTTAAACTGTTCTGAAAACAAAACTTCAAGGACTTTCTATTGATATAAGACTCATTTTTTAACTCTTTTTTTGTAATTTCAGATTAAGTCACAAAATGATCTTTATAACTAGTTTTAACAGATGAACATATCCGCATGTTTTGATTTATATCTTGAGATTTACAACTTCAAATTATGATTTATTAACTTTATCAGAAATTAGACATATGAGGATTTAGCATATATTAAAATATAAATTTATAATAGAGCCTATGAGTTTTCATAAAACTTCTAAAGAAGATGATCACCTTCTCTTAGTAATGATGAAAGGTCCTTGTCGCCTTATAACCCTAATGTTTCATCTTCTCTTCTTCTTCTCAAACTCTCATTCTTCTCTTCTCATGCTTATCTCTTTTCTTGCATGACAAGACATATTTTTATGTTTGTAAGAAGTTTTTCAAGAAGAAGAGAACTTGTATTTATAGGAAACTAAATCAATTAAAATAGTTTTAGTGGATAATTAATTTAATTTACGTGGATTAGAAATTGACATAAAGGAAAATAAGTGCCAAAACAAGGTTAGGTTATTTTCGTATAAATACGATATTTTCATATTAAGACCGTATTTTCTCGTATTTGCATATTACGATTATATTTCATTCATATTTTATATTATTTTCATAAACAATCTTTTTAACCGCTCAAAATAAATTATAACGTATGATTATTTGTTATTCACGTTAATTATCGTAAAACTAAATTTTACTAAATTTTTTTACGTCTTTATCATATTTTTATCATGATTTTTGACAAACGAATTTTATAACTCCATTGTATAAATTATGATATTCATTAATATATTATTATTTTTATTATTTGAGAAAATAAATTATCTTTAATTTTCGGGTCTTTACATTCTACGACTGACTTGAGCATCGAGCGAGCATTCGAGGTTGAAATCTCGATCTCCTATCTAATACGGTTTATTTGGTTTTGGTGTACAAGAAATCAGTCTCACTAAGACTCCCTCCGGTCAGTCTTCCCAGGCCAATCAATCGACGTCCGATCTACTTCGGATTAACTGTGATAAACAATTTGACGTCCATTGTGGGGGCGATGAGCAATATGGTGTCCACCGTAACTGAACTCAAACCCACAAAATGATCCTTTCGCATGTCACTCTCTACCATAAGCCCAACAAGGCCTCCGAGTCTTGGGTCCAGTCCAAGCAAGAGAGACTCTGCCCCTCTTCCTACTGAACACAAGGTTGAGAACTAGTCCCTAAATGAGTTGATCACCATGGCGATGTTTCAAAAGCTTCCCAAGAAGTCAGCCATCAACTTAGGGAAACATCCAAGAGATGAGGAATCTACTCACCAAAGGGATGCCACCACGTCCAGACATGACACTCCCGTAGACTACGGAGAAGGTGGTACCCCCGGATCCAATCGACCTCAAGCACCAAATCAATCGTGTCGGGGTCGAAGAACCAAGGGAACACTTAAATGTACTGTCAGTCAACTTTAGATCTCCAGCACTGCTAGTCGTCCTGCCATACTCGGATGCAGCCTCAGCGACGAAGCCCTCTCTCCCATGCCCTAAGAAGTCATCCATCTCCAACAAAAGGTGACATGCTTGTATCAAATGTTAGAACGGATTGATTAAAGATCGCGTATAAGGAGAGGGGAGACCATCTACATGGTCGACGCTCCCTTAACCCTGAAGATCAATGAACAACTCCCACCAAAGAGGTTCCAGATGCCGACATGTGATGCCTATGATGGGATGACGAATCCGGACGAACACATCCAAAACTTTCAAACACTCGTTAATATCCAAGATGCCCCTGATGCCCTCTTGTGCAAAGCCTCCCGAACCACCCTAAGGAGTCTGGTCCGGTTATGATTCCAACACTTTGTCAACCGGATCCGTGGCCTCCTTCGTCGAATTGGTTTGGCTGTTTCACAAATAATATGTGAACAGTAAGCGTCAATTCTTACCTCCAGCTATATGTATAAGATCTTCCAGCTATCCGGAGAAGACCTTAGGTCGTACGCCCATCGATTCAACATCAAAAAAAATGAAGGTAGAGAAACCGACAGATCATGAGGTCTGTCAAGCCTTGATCGTTGGTCTTGCAAGTGACGACCTTTGGGTATTATAGTGCTAGTTACTTTCTTATTTTCAAGTAGACAAATCTTGGGTATTACAATATATTGTTCTAACTTCATTTTACTCTTCTTTGTTTTTTTTAAGGCTAATCTAAAAGAAACGAGTTAGAGGGATAAACCATTTTATTGTTATGATGGTTTGGAGAAGTTATTTATAACTGATTGAACAACTGAAAAAGATACGAAAACTACTAAAAAAGAAACAAATGCAAAGTTATTGAATCTACAATTACTGAAATTGATACGATGATTTTTCGAAATGAAGCATCATTGGAAGGTTTTGAGAGATCTCATCAGCTAGGTGATTCATATAGACTAGATGAATCATTTGGAGTTGAGCACTTAGAGGCACATTCCTCACATTCTGAAGGTTCCAAAACCACAAAAAAAAAAAAAAAGGAAAAAAAAAAGGGATATTCTGATCAATTGGACAGAGAGATCATTATTATGATTGAGAAGAGTGCTGCAATTATGGAAAAATAAGACGATGCACTCATTAAAATTTTGACCACAACATCTGCACCACGTATTTATTCGGAGGAGAAAATCTATCAAGAGATGATCACGATGGAACTTGAGCCAATTGTGCTTGATGATGCCTATATGTGGCTTCTCGATAATCAAGACAAAGCAAGAGCTGTTTGTTTTTGAATTACCACCAGGGTGACACTAGAATTATTTGAAAAACTTGATAATTCATCATGGGCAATGTACGAAAAGCAGGACAATGCATGGAAAGCATATGATCTTGATGTTTTTTTGCTCAATGTTGATGAGCTTGTCTCTATTTTGATATTGAGAGGCAAAAACAAACTGATGAGAATTGTCTTCTTAATTTGTCAAGTTTGAGTACTGTGTATGAGATTTTATGCAACTTTGTATTTTGGCTTATGCTTGTTTCTTATGTAATTGCCATATTATCTTTATGCTTATATTTTCTTTGATTTCTAAGTCTTTATTCTTCCTACTTTAGACCTATGAGGATCACCTAGCAAGCAGGTTATAATGATTCGACACATTTAATATCAAAGAGTTTATTATTTTACTAGACTATAAGTTACGTTGCAATACTTATCAATATGTTACTACTCAGATCTCTTGTTTTTGGTGTATTTTGAAATCAAGGGCAAGTAATAAATTATGTTGATAATATTTTCTTTTTCTTTCTCAACCGCTTTTAAACAACCCAACAAGAATCCTTCTAACTTTTTTTTTTTTTTTTTCATAAACTCACAAACAGAATGAATGAAAAATTTATAATTTTCCATTCCTTTCTTTTCCTATCAAATCCAATCAATTCCTT